>BQNB010160635.1:0-10696 GCA_026074375.1 Tanacetum coccineum
AAATTAGTTATAAACCTAACTATCTGCATTACAAATTATGGGTACACACTAAGTTTGTTTCCATGGTTTTGGTCGTATCTCGACCATCCGAAAGAGTTGGCGTTCCATCCAACTCGCCACTAGGACCTAACATATTAGCCTATTCATTAATGGGAAGATACAGTAGGATTTAAGCCAAAATTTTCCCATTAAAATACCAACTTTACTCGAAAGTTCCAAAAATAGCCGAAAGTAACCATAAATAGTCAACACTTATGGGAATTACTATTATATATATAGATGGCTGTGATCCCAAAGATAAGCATAAGAATATGAGAAGAGAGTAGCTCATATATGTATGAGTATCCATATATAATACTAGCATTGACGTTCGAGGGAGAAAATAAGAAAACAGGAAGTACGCGATAGTCAGAGTGGTCAATATATATATAACCGACCGATATAAAGAAAATAATATGACGTCATAAGATAGACGTATGAGAGCAAAATAATAACCAAGAATTTTATTTTCATTATTAACATAATAGCAATAAGAATGCAAAAGGGAGCATATAAGTTACCTGAGAGCAAGCGCGCGCGGATATCGAACAATGGTGAAGGACTTTTAATTTTTTTTTGAAAAACGGTTGTAGTCTTGGGTTTTGAAACAACCTAGTTCGCTATAACGAGTGCTCTGATACCAATCTGTTACACCCCCAAAATCACAACATCGCAGCGGAATACCACTTGGGGTGCTACTTCATAGTTCATACACACAAGTTACAAAAAACGACTCTAAGTGAGACGTTTTGAAAAGTCAACCATTCGATAATTTTTATTAAATATCAGAGTTACACAGTTCCCATTTGTAATATAATAGAAAACAATATAAAAACGTTTATCGAATGGTACTAAAATTATAAAGCCTTCAAAATATATCCGCGCGACTCAAATGCTCCCAAAGCTCCACTAGCAAAATAATAACGTGAGAAAATACATGCAAAAACGTCAACAATAATGTTGGTGAATTCATAGGTTTAAGTAAAAGCAGTATTGAAATAATTAAAGTAATATTTCAGTAAGAAAAGTAGTATTACAACATTTCAAAGTATTATTTCTGAAATCCAAGTAGTGATTCAATAAATCAAATAATGTTCAGTCGTGGACCACATGGTTCAAGCAATGTAGACAAGAGAAATAAATTCACCAAGTCCAAAAAGTAATATGTATTATTGCACTAAGTTCATGACCCTGAAGCCTTAACTGTTTGTGCCCCTAATAAATGTAGGATGTTCTGCCAAACACCCCAAAGGATACAATTTAAATGTTAAATGCGCCACATGGTCAACTAGTGACCAAAATTCCGAAAAGGGAGACGGGGATTGTCAGTCCCGATAGATCTATCCACAACATTCGCGCTTACACAAATAACTAACGGTTCATGATTGACAGGGGACTTTGATGGCAGTGTGGTAACTTAAGCAATAATATTCAGGCAATAATCTGGATACATACAATTGAAAACACTTGTGTCCAATAGTAAAACAAATAATGTGTTCAAAAATCATGATTTTCATATATAGGAATTCAATGATCTCAAATCATGTAGTAATCAAATCAAGATTTAAATCAGTTTATAAGAAAACAACCATGTATCACACATGTTTTAGAAGTCATGTAGTAAGCAAGTAAAAGCTTTAGTAAAGATAGTCACGTAACGCTTAAGTAGTAAAAATTAATAAGTTTACTTAGTAAAACGAGCATGTATTATCACCCCGAAAACAGTTTATGAAAAACCATTAAAAGAGAAAAGGTGGGGCTATGAAATCACCTTAGGTTGAAGTATCGGATAAGAGATTCAACAACGAACGAGCAATGGCGACAACATCTCAACCACGAGCTATAATATAGTGGTCTGTGATTAGAAGAAATAAAGACCGAGTGGAAAAATGCATAAGTTGCATAAGTAACTATATTTACTACACATATATATAATTGCATGCTATGGAATCCACATGTGCGCCCTAAGTTTTATTTATTAAGACGCTCACATTAACAGTATTACACTCATCATTAATTTACGCCACTTTTCTGAAAAGTTTCTATTTTTAAAAAGTTACTATTTTAAGAAAGTTTCTATTTTTAGAAAGTTTTAATTTCTGGAAAGTTCAGACATTCGAAGATGTTAATATTGTTTAATAAAATGTTAAGTTTCCCGATAATCCCTGACGTGCCAATAACTCATTTACTTATCCTTATTTTCCTCGTTATGCATATATATATAAAGTTTCTAAAAATAGACTTACTATTTTTAAACATGACCGAACACACCCAATAATATATATGTATATATATATATATATATATATATATATATATATTCTATAATATATATATATATATATATATATATATATATATATATATTATATATATATCATTCATAATGTTCATTAAATTTTGCAAGAGCTCAAACGGACATAGATAATGCTCAAACTACCACTTTTTGACAAAAATTAGAAACTATTTCAACTTTTCAAAAAGAAAAATCACTAACTTAACCCTATGTTTTCTATGTCTAACATTTTTGTCCAATTTTGTCGAATCTTTTTATGTAACGTCCAAATAAACAACTTTTATGTTTTAGCGAAAGGCCGGTTTGGACCAGAAAGGGTCCGAAATCCAACGTTAAAAATGTAATCAGTTTTTTCCTTACAGTTGTGATTTTTTCATAAATTAAAACGCAGTACCTGTGTTTTTGAGTACACAACCCCTACTTTTATGCATTTTAAACCAAATTTCGCTATTTTTTATGAAAACGATATCCGGACACTTTGTGTTTTAGCCGAGACCAAAACGTCCAGAAAATGATGTGAAAAGACTCATTTACGATTATTGTCAGACAAATACTCACTGTATTTTACCTGTTTGAGCTGAATTTTGCGTGATTTTTTTTTCTAAACTTATTTTGACCATAAAAACTTCGTTTTTTGGGAGTTACGAGACGATCCTTATAAGGAAACGATCATAAAAACAAGCTCTACCATATTCTTAAGTCAAAATTTAGTTTAAACATTTTTATGACACTCAAAAGGGGCAATGTAATTTTCTGCATTTAGAACCAATTTTCAAACACTTTTAAACGTTTTCCTCTACACAACAACTTCAACAATACACCTAATACACCTATTCCATCCCCGCTCCACTAAAACACCTCAAACCAATAATCCTTCCACAATTATATATATATATACTAAACATAATCGCACATGGATTCCAAAGTATGAAAATATAATGCATGCATAATCATAAGAAAATAACTTCAAAGAGAGTTTAAAGATGCTCACAAACATTAGTAGGAGCCAAGAAAAAGATCAAAAACAATTCCTTTATTGTTTTCTTTGTTTAGCCAAAACCCAATCAACCTCAAGAACAAACCCTAACTTGTTTTTACCACACCAAATCTTGCACAATATCTTGAAATTAAACCCTTATAACTTCAATTGCACCCAATTTAAGTAAACCCCTTTAAAATCAAAAATCTTAAAAATCAAAAATCTTAAAAGAAACTCAATGCAGTTTGATTAATCTGATAAAGGAAGATATAGGATTAATGTAGGAATAGTATTGGAGTGATTTTAGATAGATTTGAGAATTTTTTGGTGATGATCTTGGTGGTGGTGGATGTGGTTCGACGAGAGTAGGAAGAGAGGGAGAACATACCGAATTTTTGGTTTATTGTGCGTGTTATGATTTTAAAAGGAATGAAACCTTATATTTATGGAACCAAAATCTAGCCCTCCTAAATTATATCAACACAAATAAAATACAAGGATTTTTGTTTGGGCTTCATAGCCAGCCAAAGAAAAGGAAGGGGGATTGGGCTTTGCAATTTTTTTGTTTTATCCATTAATTGTTATTGAGACTCAAAACATTTAATTAAAATGTAAAAAGTGTAAAAACGTTATTTTCGACACAATTTTGGCAAAAAAACGCGGGAAGAAGTTGGAAAACAAAAAATAAGAATAATTAAGCTTTCGAAGCTAAAATATGAAATTATTGATTTCTCGAACGCTAAAACAAATAAATATCCAAAGCACGACTCGTAAATATCTAAAACGACGATT
Organism: Tanacetum coccineum; assembly: GCA_026074375.1. Lineage (NCBI taxonomy): Eukaryota > Viridiplantae > Streptophyta > Magnoliopsida > Asterales > Asteraceae > Tanacetum > Tanacetum coccineum. The sequence continues at coordinate 4,107 of BQNB010160635.1, forward strand.
TTTGTTAAAACGGATAAAAACAAAAATAATAAATTCTATAAAAAATGAGAAATAGAATTAAGGCTCGATTAAAATATTGACCGTAAAATACGAGATGCTACAATTATTGGTACTATACCAAGCCCTGAAATAAACTTCCTAATCCAAGCAGCTTCCATTGCAGCTTCTGAAGCAACAATATATTCAGTTTCTATAGCAGACATTGCGGTAGCACTTTGCTTGGAGCTCTTCTAGTCCACCACGCAACATATCCTGTCTAAGACTTGATATCGTCTCTATTAGTCTGAAATCCAGCATCGCAGTAGCAATCAAAACTCGAGGTTCAGCTTTCGGATTCTCACCATAAACCCAAAACATTTATCTTTAGTATTCTTAATATATAAAGATATTTTTCACAGCTGTCCGTGAGGTTGGTTCACAGGATTCTGTTAGAAACGTTGTTATATTTTGCGTGACGCATATTAGGTCTATAGCTTGCATACTTTAATGGATCCACAACGATAAAGACTTAAGTACATTTTGCATACGCTTCACCTCTTCAAGTGTTGAAGCACCTTGTGTTTTGTTCAAGTTAAGTCTTTCTTGCATGGGGATATGACCACGTTTGGAATTATCCATTTTATATCTCTTTAATATCTTATTCATGTAAGCACTTTGACTAAGTCCAATCAATCGCTTTGACCTATTGACAACGATAAATTCAACCCTATACTATATATAAAATATATAGTATAATATATAATAAGAATCAAAAATACCAATCAAAATCAATTGTAGTAAACCGGGAAGTATGTGATTCTCGGGTCATTTATCCCCAACGAGGCGTGAAATTGACGGTCTCATTTTTGGTTTGACAATTGAAGGCTTGAATAAAAGAAGGATTTGATTGGGTTTTCTAAATCTACGAGAAAAAACATAAAATGGCAACGGGAAAACTTAAAAACTACAGGAAAAACAAGCAAAGGCACGAGAAATTAAACTTAAAACTACGGGAAAGCATAAAAAGGCATTTAAATAACTTAAAAATCTACGGGAAGCATAAATTAGGCTTAAAAGGAAAACCTAAGTCTACGGGAACAGAAATATAAAGGCAATTAAAGTTAAAACGCGAAAACGAGAACGGGGTTTTGAATCCCGTTCTTTAAAAAAACAAACTTTGCAAAATTAACCCTACGGATGCAAATTTATTTTTTTTAGGTCCTAAATGATAAAAGAAAATTAAAAAAAAAGAATTATATTTTATTGATTTTTATTTAATTTTTTATGAATTAAAAACAATTTTAAAAAGAAAAATTCATTAAAAATAGTAGACTAATTTATAAAATTCTAGAAAAATTACCAAAAATAGTTTGAACAGTGCTGAGTTAAGGAAAAATACAAACTTTGACAAACAAACTATAAATAGATCGAAATAAGCCACCAGGGGGAAAGTTAAAAAGGGAAAAGAGTTTAAAGATAATAAGGTGAACTAGTTATTGTAAAAATACTATTATAAGTTACTAGTGTTTATTGTTTGATATGTATCCCCACCCCCCCCCCTCCCCCCCCTGCCACCCCCGATCCCACCCGTTTTGTGCTATGGTAAGGGGTGAGATCATGGTTCGACCCCCATGCCTCCTTTTTTTGAGACACATTTTTTTTTTAAAAATTTATTTTTACAAATTATATGAACACACGATAATTAAGCATTTGTATTAGAACTGTTACTTTAAGGGAATGCTTATAAATAAGGCCAGAAATGAGAATAAAAGTTGAAGAATACTTATATACACTTGGCATTAATTGGCTAACTTTTTAACTTTAAAAGGAAGAAATAAGCAAAATGGAAAAGGAGAAATAAGCCAAATGCAGATACACTTAAACTACTATAATAAAGCAATAATATCAAACATTATAGCCAGGTAAAACTAGCTAAGAACAGGAATAAGCTAATAAGCACTTAGGGGCAAAACCCTACTGAAACAGCCTAAAGGGCTATCTTTGGGATTAAATTTAAGCCACCTAATGGGTCCTCATGGCTTAAGGGCTAGCATGAGCTTTAAGCCTTTCCTATAAGCTATCTAATTATACAAAGAAGAGAGAATTTGAAAATAAGCAAAGACATAAAAAAGGCAAGAGAAGAGTGCTAAATACCCTCAGCTCCTATTGAGTGTTGGCTATCTATTTGAAAAATGGGCTTTTTGCAGGGTTAAAAATAAGCTAGAAAAAGACTTTTAAAAACTAAGATAAGTTAAAACAGATGAAGTTAAACATAAAAGGAGCTTGTGCTCAAAAATTCAAATCCTAAAATCAATTTTAACTAACTGAAATTTATAAATAAAAAGGGTCTTTTAAAACTGAAAAGAAAATGCTTGAATACTTAGACAGATTTGTGCCAAATGACAAATACAAGTACCTACTTAATTAACTCTTATTCTACTGCATATTTGAAGCATAAACAAGAATTAAAACAGCAACTAAGAGCACTAAATCAAATGAGCCTTAATATGAAACTAATAAAACCACAGGAAAACACCAAGAATGCTAAAGACCTTAAAAGAGGATTTTTAACTGTGACAACCTTTTAAAATAGATGAAATTACTTTAAATGAGCTTATTAAATGTGGCTTAGTGACCCAAACCAGATAAAAACACAATTTGACCCATTTTGGACCTTGTCCCAAACACCCCTTTAATATCTTCAAACCAATTTTAACTGAATTTTAAAGAACAAATGCTTAAAACCAGATTATCATTAGCTTCCTTAAGTAGTTTTAAGCATATTAGAAACAGCAATAAGCATTAGAAACAAGTAAATCACATAAGCAGTTTTTCAAAAGCATAAAAGACAGATTTTAGAAAACTTAAATTTTCATTCAAACATAAACATTACAAAGCTTAAAATTTAAAAATGACAGAATTAAAACACTAAAAACATAAATAAAAAACATAAAGAAACAAACTGTAATCTACTCCTCCATGACTTGTTTCTCATTTCTTCCCTTTTATATAGCAGCGCTAAAGTCTTCAGCTGATATCACGCGCGCGCCTTGTTGGGTTTTAGTGAGAGGCTTCAGTAGTCATCTGACCCTTAATTTAGCTTGCTTCCCAATCCTTGTGATCCTAGCCATCAATCCTTCGTCCAATTAAAACCCTCAAGATTGCCAACGTGTCACGAGCCGCGCGCGCCGCGCGTCCGCCGTCCCCCCTCCCCTCTCGGCCGCCGCGCCCCTGCCCGCCGCCGCTGCTCTCCCGGCCTTGAGGGTGACGTTTTTGAGTGAGGTAAAAGTTTTTAGGCTGGTTATACTGCAAGAAAGGACACACACGCATTGTCTGTGAGTTGAGGGAGATAAACAGTGCTTTACCCGCCCATTTTTAACTTGAAAAGATAATATCAATTTGGCAAAAATGGCCCCTCAGAGTGATATGTAGTATTGCAACCATCGTCTATTCTTTTTTCATTTGGGGTCCTTGAGGTTGATTGGGGTTTGCATCGTTAGTCCTTTTGGACTAACATTGTTAGTCCTTTAGGACTAACGGTGTGAAGGGTCTAAAAGGGTTGAGGGGTAACAATCGCTAAAGGGTATTGGGTTATTGTGTATTGGGCCAGCAGGTTTTTGTTTATGGGCCAAGATATTAAAATGAGGGTTTTGGGCCATATAAGTTTTTTTTGGGCTATGGTTAAAAGGTTTTATTTGAATTATAGTGGGCCTGAAGCCAGGCCACTAGGTGGGTACGGGTGGGCCCACTTTTGACAATTTAGGTTTTCGGGTTTGGTTTTCGATGCTCTTTCCAATGCCGTATCTCGGGGTTGACTTTGACTTCGTCTTGACTTCATTAAATGCACAAACGTTGTCGAGTCGATCCAAAAATGTCCGTTTTAGCTCCATTTTCAATCCTTTTGTACCTTTGGCTTCGGTTTTTCCCGCTCTTTCTAATTCCGCTCTCGGTTTTGTCCGGTTTGGATTTGTTTTGTCCTTTAGTGAATATTGGTACGGCACAGTACATATACACAAAAAAAAGCATATTTATGGATTTTATGTGCGTCTTTTGGTCGTTTAGGTTTCTTCGATTTATTATGGTAAAGGTTGTGTAATTACACATACAATATTCCATCATACTAAACTATTGCTTGTTCTCACGCAATGCTATACGTAAACACTTAAGAAAACTAAGAATCTCAAACCCCCTCGACTAATAACATTGAAAAGTAGCTAAGTGTTCGTCGAGGGGTATGAAAGAATCAATAGCTTCGACAAGCACCGTTTTTACCATTTTTATTATTTACACTAACTACCACACATATTTTTGTATTTTTCCTTTTTTCTCATTTTTTGTACTTTTCTTTTTAAAGCAACTAACTAACATATTTGGCTTTCGTTATTTTTATAACTTTTAGGGTCACGGAATAAGACGCATTTCAATCCTAAAATGTCCCAAAATGGTTAATTTTCATCGTTCCCGACTTTTCCCTTATTCCAACCAAGCTTTTAAAACGAAATCACCGTTAAATGCACGTAAAGATGCTAACACTACTCATATTTGTAACTTGTGAACTTTTCACTCCCGATAATTATTATATATTAGGTAAATGTGCCATTTAGACTCTATTACGTGTGTGGATTAACGTTTTGCAAAATTCTATGCTTCACCTGAGAATAATGAGTTTGAAGGCGAGAGATCATCCCCATGTAGCGATTTCGTCCTCAACCATCCCAACCTTGAGGCTAGTGACCAGGCTTTTGACACCCACCCAAAAAAGGGACTTTTTTTTTTTTTTTTGTATCGGGACTCACAGACCTTTGGTTTCAAAAAACTCTTAGGTTTCTCGTTTACACATAGCTTATTTAGAAAAACTTAAAATGAAATAGTCTAAGTTCAAAAGCATATTTAAATTTAACAAAAAGAGATTTTCTCTAAACTCTCAGATTTTCCGTATACACATAGCTTATAAAATAGAATAGTCAAAGTTCAAAAGCATATTTGAATTTAACAAAAAGAGATCTTTTATTTATTAATTCACACTTAATATTAAACACTTATGCAATTGTAACCTTCGACCTTTTAGAAGGCTGCAACATCGGTTGTGAGCCGGCAAGATGCAGCAAACTTTTATCAGCCCACAGTTTATATTTATTATATTTTTTTCATTTTTCATCATTTTTTTTTCTTTTTTTTTTATATAGAGAAGACGTCTTTTTGAAAAATTCAAGTATAAATTTGAACTAAGGCTAAAGTTTTTGCTATGTACTACATAAAAATTATTGATTTAAGTTTAATCTCTAAAAATAGCACGTATTTTAATCAGGTTAAGAGCTTATGGGAGAAAAAATGACAAATTACACACATGAGCTCTTAAGATTTCCAAATAATCCTTGTTTAGCATCCCACTCATACTCAACACTATCATTTTTCGTTCTTCGCAACCTGCGAACGTTTAGTCTAAAAGTTAAGGAACAAGCTAGAGCTCAACACGCTCGATCGAGTCAAAATTTACTCTTATTCTACCCAGCAGGAAAGTCAAAATTGTGACAAAACACTTATTTTATTTTTGAAATTTTTTAAAATTTTTCATTTTTTTGAAATTTTGGTGGTAAAAACGGGATTACGCGAACACAACAGCTGCAGGCACAATCAAATCGAAGATCCCCCCATACTAGAATGAAACATTGTCCTCAATGTTTTAAGAAGGGTCTCTACGTAAATCCTAAGCCGTTTATGAATTATGCTAAAGATAAACGTTAGTCGATAAGATTTGGATATCGGATTCCCAAAATGAAGCTGAGGATGTGAAGCTCTTGTGATCGAAGGACAAAAACCGCGAGCACGAGAGGCTTCAAAAATCTGGGACATCCTGGACAATACAACACAAAACACAAAACACGGAAAAGGAAAGAGGCAAGTCTCCTCACAACAAAAACACTTATTCATTACTACATAATATAACTACGGATAAGCATGGGGTGCCTCCCACGAAGCGCTTGTTTAAGGTCACTTAGCTTGACCCGATCCCCCCATACTTGAGCTTGTCAAGGGGGATAGAAATGGGGATGACGAACACCCAAATTTGGAGTGTTGTCTCCATGAATCAACATCGGGCTTTCAGGAGAAAGCTGGAAAGCTTTCAAGCCCCGATGTGATGGAGAAGAAGGAGATTTCTCCTTAGAAGCAAGAACACCGTGATTGAAAACTTTGTCTTCATTTTTGGATGAAAATGGAAGTAAGGTATCAATCACGGGAGAAAGAGTAGAAAGAAATCTCGTAGCTTCGACTTTAATGCATATCCCCGGATCGTAAATCTTGTTTCTATCTCCGGAAGGAGAAGAATCATCAAGATCGGATCCGAGATCATTAGAAGGAATGAAGTTGAAATCCAATTGAAGGGCGGGATGGGTGGGCAAAATATTAGGCACATCAACGGGGATGTCTTCCACCACATCAATGGTTGAATCTCTCGAATCGGGATAATCAACATGAAATGATTCGAACTCGGGAAGGGAAGTAAAATTATCGTCACCTTCTGAGTCGTAATCATCAATCTTAATACCCGGTGGTATTGAGTCATCCGGACCGGGAAATATATCAATCTCTTCCCTAAGAGAGTCACTATC
>BQNB010160637.1:0-14776 GCA_026074375.1 Tanacetum coccineum
CGAAAAAAACCGAACCGGTAAAAAACCGATTCCGAAAATTTATAACCGAAAAAACCCGATTCCGAACATTTATAACCGAAAAAACCGATTTCGGAAAAAACGAAAAAACCAAAACCGGTTATTAGAAAAACCGGTTTTCTAAAAATCGGAAACCGGTTTTAACCGATTTTTTTGCACCTCTATCCCACATTGCTCGATACGTCGTATCGACGAGTTTCCAGACTCTATAAATAGACGATCCTAAACTCAATAAAGGGGCCTAGAAGGTCAGAAAAGAGCCTCAAGATCATAGGAAAACTCTTATTCGTGCAACCGAATACGCGTTTGATTAAGGTTTCTTTATTTTAATCGTTCATATATCAAACCGTGTGTATTTTTACAAAGACTATCGGCTGATACCTTTAGGTATCAACCATGTTTATGAAGATCTAATGTTTGGTTTATTTATCTTGATTGCTTAATTTATCGTTGATTATTGTTTATGTTTATCAATTTATATTCGTTTATGTGCTTAAGTATGCGACCTATCATTCAACTGGGTCTAGTCCTACATATTTAATGCGTTGCAACTTCGGTGTTGTTTGGGCGTAGGCTAAGAGTCCGGGATAGCTCTCTATATTGCAATTTATATATCTAGAATCATAGGATCACAAATATTGACCTATCCTTACCTTTAGTTTAGTGAGCTTAGTTGAGCCATAAGGTGATCTTGGTATCAACGAGTACGTTCTTATTCCATTGGTAAGGACTCGGACAGTGGACTACTAGTATATAAAGAGCCGTTAAGTAGTAAGTGAGTAAAGTCTCAATGAGCTAGGGTTTAGTAAGAGCACCATTATTAATCTCCTAAGATAGATTATAATCAACAAATGCTTACTTTATGCGGATGCGTCTAATTGTGACAGAATTAGCGTGTCTAGGTCTTAGGAAGAAGTACCGCCTAAGTCTAGGAATGATATGCCCTTCGAGATAAGTCAATCATTGCACTAATAAACAAACCAACATTTTATCGGATTATTCATGGTTGATATGTTTTCCTTACATTAGTTCTTGACCGTTCCTCTATCGTTTGTTTATCTTCTTGTGTGTGTTTATTGCTTTACTTGTCATCAAAACCTTAGGTTAGATACACAAAACCATGCCAGTCTCTCAGGCTGAAACCCCCCTTTTGCATTAGTTTTAGGTTTAACTTAGATAACTAAAATACTGATAGAATTAGGAATTAACGCTCTCGCTCTTAGTGATCGACACCCTACTTACCATGAAACTCCATCTGACCGGGTACACTGCCCGTTAAAGTGTTGTTTTAGGTATAGTCGGCATAAAATAAAGAGTAAAACATGATACATAAATAATACCTACATGACGACACATCAAGTTTTTGGTGCCCTTGCCGGAGAGTAAAAATTAATCTTGATTTTTATTTTATATTTTGGTTTTTAACATTAGATTAGATCTAACCCTTAGAAGTAGTGTTAGTTAGATTTGTATATTCTTGTATATTATGTATTATTAGTTTAATTGTTTGCTTGTATAATTGTGTGTTTAATTTAATTGTTTTGCTAATACACTGTTCTGGTCATAACTCGATATGGCGTATCCACTTCCATCGGATACGGCGTATCCAACTTTCTGTCCAATATAGCGTATTCATTTGATTGATTAATACGGAGTATCCACTTCCATTAGATACGGCATATCGATCATCTGAAACAGAATCTGAGTTTTCGTACTTGATTTCCGTGCTAAAATTTTTTCTATCTTTCTTCATAGCAAATCATGCTGATATTTTTACCCTTGTTATAGGAAGTACTATCAGAGCTAGTAGACTGAAGAAGATACCATACAAAGTCATGGCATAACTAATTTCAGAAGAATACATAGTGAATGCTCAAAAAAAATTGAGTCTTTCTATCACTAGTAACGATACAAACATTGAACTCAGCAAGGAATTTTTGGTGGAATTACATAAGAATGCATACCACGGATCGATTGACAAAGACGTGATGGACCACATTGCTATGGTACTTAAAATGATTGATTCGATCTACATTCCTTGTGTGGATTCCTATCAACTACGAATGAAAATCTTTCCTCTCTCGCTGGCTGATGACGCAAAACAATGGTGGATAAACGAGGGAGAAGGAAAAATCACCGTTTGGGAAGAACTTGTTGAGAAATTTTTTTTAAATTCTATCCCGATTCATACGATGGAGAAGAAGAAATGTTGGACGAAGGAGACAACTGAGGAATTAATCCACTTGAATTCATATTGCGAATTAATTTATCATTTGATAAACATATGAAAATAGATGGAAGAACTAAAAAGGTATTGTTCCATGCTTGGATGAATGGGAGTTGGAATAAGAGACGAATGAATGACAGAATCTTGAGTAATAACAATACTACTGCTGACTCGTTCTTCAAACCTTATTTGACAACACGTGGAAAAAGCTACACCGAAAAGGAAGATGAACAAAGTCAGACGAAACACAAATATAGCAATACATCCGAATCTATTGATGAGCAACCTAACAAAATATTGTGTAAAGCAAAGAAGTTTGAAGCTATTTAGTACTCGCTTGGAACCAATGAAGAATATATTGCTATAAGAAGATGTGAATATGATATTTGGGAGAGAAACGAAGATAATATGTCCAAAATCTACCAAGATATTTTTCAGAAAAAGGACAACGGATGGAAGGTGACGCGCACCAAATAATAGTGGAGAGGCTGAAGAAAAGTCTAACTTAAAGACTTCGCTGTAAACAAAAGTGCTTCTCGGGAGACAACTCGGAATGTTATTTAATTTTATCGAGTCTGTCTTCCCAGACATCAATACGGCGTATCCTCTCCATACCATACGGCGTATTGATTGTCTGGACGTTATCAGTCTTTACTTTTTATGCACTTTCGGTATTGCGTTGTATCGATGAAAGATACCCTGAGCAAATTTATATGTGAATCGGCAAAGAGACAGGAAGAAAACTCCAATTTGATTAAAGAAATCCAAGCTTCAACGGATGCTGCCATTCGAAACCAAGGAGCATCTATTAAAACTTTGGAGATTCAAATCGGGCAAATGAGAAAGGTACTATAGGAAAGAGTATTTAGAAGTCTACCTAGCTCTACTAAAGCAAACTCGAGAGATCAAGTCAAGTCGATTTCAACTACTATTGAAGTTGTTTCATACCCAATACGCCGTATTGGATCTTCCTAATACGTCGTATCCACTGGACTGAACCGTACACTAATCTACGAGACAAGACAAATGATGATTCCGTTTCCAAGTCGTTTGTATGGTTACTACTGTGAAGAAAATAAAGGATCGTATGGACCACAATTCTCGGAAGCCTACTCTGAAGCTTCACAATCCATACCCCGAAAGGAAAAAGACCCAAGGAGTTTCACTTTACCTTGCTTTATTAATAATGTATGCTTTGATAATGCCCTTGTTGACTTAGGAGCAAGCATTAGTGTTATGCCTCCCTCGACCTACCTTAACTTAGGATTAGGCAAATTAGCTCACACTAAGTTGACAGTTGAATTAGCAGACAGGACAGTGAAATATTGGTATAAGCGTATGAGCACTAGTCAAATTTATATATATATATAGTATTAATCCCGTGATAATTCTTTCCAAATTACTTCTCAAACAAGAGAAATAAAAGGATAAAATCTCACTAAAGAAAACACACTATGTATATTTTTAACCGGGAAGTATTTCTTCTTGGGTCGTATCCTAACGAAGTCGTGAATTGAGATTTAGGAATAATTTGGATTCGAGTCAAGAATTGATACAGGTTTTTTGAAGTTTGAATTACACTACGAATATAATAGCACAATTAAAAACAATTAACTAGCACGAAATTTTAATACACGAAAATTAAAAACGTGAGCTAAAACTGAAATTTAAAATCTATAGCACTACTTTTAACAAATTTTATACCTAAAAATCACAAATTTAAAAAAAAATTTAGGAAAAGGAATGATAATTTTTTAACTATTTTTGAATTTTTTATGAATTTTTAAAGAAAAATGAATTAACAAAAATAAACTTTTTCTAAAAATTATCACTAAAATTTTACTTTTATTTTTCAAAAATACTAGATTTAAAAAGAAAATTTTCACAAAAAGAATCAAAAATTTTCAACTATTTTTCTATTTTCTATGATTTTTCTAAGAAAAAGAAATTAACTAAAATCTATTTAAATTCCTAGAAATTACAAATTAAATTGGAAAAATAAAGAAAAATGGTTTTTATAAACTAGAAAGGTGCAGAAATTGAATGGAACAAAAAGCCCTAAATTTTATAACCTAATTAAGCCCTAATTTTGTCAATTAAAACTAAACCCTAATTTTATTTAAACTAATTACAAAAATATTAAAACTATTTTATTATTTAACAAAAGACAGGGTAGGAAATGTATTTAAAGAAAGAGAAGGGTAGGCGGGCTAACTATTGTGAATTTACACTTATATGAAAACGGGTAACCCTAAACTATGGGAAAAGTACCAAATAAACCCTGCGATCTAGCTTATTTTTGGCTTATTAAAAATTGAAAATAAGCAAAAACTTAAAACATGAAAGTTCTTAAGGAGCTTATACTAAACAACTTTAACAAAAACACTTTCTACTTTTATCCACTCAATAAGCTAGAAAATTAGCTTTTTCAAACTGTTTACAGAAACTAGGGAGTTAACAGCTTATTCACATTTTAGCTTTTTTCTAGCTTATTTCTAACTGAATTGCTAGTTTTAATTCTAAATGAAAATTAAAACCAAAAGTTGCTAAATGAAGCTTGTGATGTATACTAAGGATTTCTAAAAAGAAATAAGCTACAAGTTAACAAGATTAATGAGAAATTTGCTATTAAAAAGCTAAGGTTCAAGCTATTGTCTATTATTAAGCTATTCCTAATAAGCTAATAGCTTATTACATACTTTTTACAACTGAAATATGGCAAAAGAAAGGGGGGGCCAGGTAGGAAAGAGGGGAATTAAGAGCCCCCCGACCCCCCCCCCCCCTCCCCCCCCCCCCACCCCCCACCCAATGCCGGGGGGAGGCGGGTGCGGGGGTGGGGGTGGTGGGGGAATGGGCAGGGCGGTGAGGCGGGGGGTGGGGAAGTTAAGTTAAGGTAGGGTGAACGTGTCGGCGAATTACAGGGGTGCACCGATCAAGTAAGTGATGACCACAATGACATGTTGCGTTGCTTAAAGCGAGCAAGCATGCAACTACTTATGTGCGAGAAAGCACATCAGAATGACTTGGTATACCTCTCACAAAGCAACCACCAACTACTACCAGTGAACAGCCTCAGATACTATAAACATCATTAGAGTATAAAGAATTGCTTATATACCATGTATCTGCCGACTAGTATCCCACAAAGGAGCCAAAAGCTTCTTCCGAGGGTAAGCGATAAATGTACCGAGGAAGTGAGCTGATCCCTTTTATACAAACAACTTTGGTGTGAGGTGATTTGTTCACCATATAATCCTGAAAACACTTTTGCATCACCAAGTAGGCGTCACTAAGTATCCTCGTTATTTACACCTTTCCTTAAGTTCCATTAACTCATTTTTTTAGCCTGCTGATGACCAAACAATAGCTTCCAGAATGTATTTGAGTCAATATCCCATCAGCCCACACACCCAGACTAAAAATCAACTGTGTTAGAAACCCACGCTATCACACTGATCTTTTGATTGAACACACTTACTTTGTTTAATCAGAGTCAAAAAGTTGTTTATAAAAGTCCTGTTATACAACATGACTCAATTCATCATAACGCATAGTTTTTGTCTCTATGTTACCAATATCAATCTGTTTAAGAAGGCTCTAAGATTCTCATTCCATGACCGGTCTGGGGTGGCGATAACCCCCCCTCCCACTCGGCAGCTTCCCCCCCCCACCCCCCCCTCCCAGCTCCGGGGTCCCGGCGCGGCGGGGGGGTGTGAGACGGTGCGGTCGTGCGATATGGGTGGCGTGGCGCCGCGTGGTCTCTCTGATTTAGCGATCAGGGTGTTGTTTCGTTTTCGTTTTAGGGATATACTCCGACTGCATGTACCGCACAACGCTGTTGTATCAAAAGTTATAAGATAATAAAACCAATCCACAACCAAATTCGTTGACTAAAACACAGCGCCCCATCCTCTCGTACAAAAAAGCCCCCCTTTCCTCCTCCTCAATTACCCAACGTTGCCACTGACTCACCCATACCACCTCCACCCGTAGCTTGGGGGGGGGGGGGGGGGGGGAATAAAACGCGCAAAAAACTAAAAAAACCCACCGTCAAATCCACAACCCCTCACCAACGATCCTATACTGAACGGGGGGGGGGGGGGGGGGGGGGGGTGGGTGAGGGGGGGGGGGGGGGGGGGGGGGGGGGGGGGGGGGGGGGGGGGAACCCCTTTCTACCCCCCACCCTCAATACCCAAACACTCCGACTTGTCTCTTTGAACAAACCTAAATAAAATAATCTTGAAATAACAACTAGAAATGAAAAATCTAAAAGAAATAAGCTAGTAATCCCTAAGTTGCTGCTTTGCCTACTACTTTATTGCAAGAACATTTAACTAGACTAAAAGCTTAAAAAAACAAAAACTTAAAAGATTATCTACTTGACATCTAAATGGAGTACAAATAGAAATGCAAAAACCAATCCTAACTCTTAATTACTAGTGCTAAAAAGAGACTAGAAAAATGGTGAGCAACAACAGTATTAACTGAGTTAATACTGTTGTAGCTGATATACTTGGTAAATGCTTTAATTGCAGGCCAAATCTCTTAGTTGAAAACTCTTAAACTAACTCACTAAATGTATCTATCCTATATTAACCAATCTTGAATACTAGAGTGCTATGAAACACTTAACTACAAAATTCACTTGACATTCAAACTGTCCTGGTGCTGGCAAAACTTTTTGAACTCTAAATCTTTAAATTCTACAAACTAACTTTGAATGGTGTGGGGGGGGGGTTACTCTATTTAAAACTTTTAACTATGAAACCCATCACTGTGAAAAATGAATTGAACAGAATTAAGTTACTAAGAAGTTAAATCTACCTGTCCCAAACACTAGTTATCCTGAACTGTCCAAACTATATTGCACTTAAAATCCATTTTAAAGCTAAAACTGCCAAAACCTTATACCTACTCTAACTATAACTAACCTATTTAAGCTATTTTAACTCTAAAAACTAAAGCTTATTAACAGAATTAAGCTAGTTTATCAGCTAGCTACTTATCACTAAATGACAGAATTAAAGGCAAAATTGAGATTAAACAAGTTTTAACTAATGAAAACTTAAGACAGCTAGAAAATAAGCCTAAACAAGCATGTTTGAAAAGGAATGAACAAAAATGAATAGCAATTAGCAAATGATTTTAAGCTGAAATTAAGCTGAGATGGAATTTAAACAATGAAACCTTGATTTATGTAGTCTCTGAACTCTAGGTCACTCTTTCTGAATGAGTGACCTCTAAACAAAATCCTAATGTGCACCTTGCCTCTAGACCATTAAGCTATAAGCTCAATAAGCTGAATTTAGCTTATTCTTTCTCAATGCTTCCAAACTTGATCAATATGAATTCAAATGAACAATATTGAATTCTAATAGACAAACTCAGTATTAAAAAGCTTTTAAAACAATTTTAGAACAATAGAAAATAGTACAAGCTAAATTTAGCTTATTACAAGCTTATTGACTTATACTAGCTTATAACATGAAAACTTTAAATCAAACTCAATTCAACTTGCTTTATTACTGTTAAAAGAAGAGAACAAAGTCAGATCAAGAAGACGACTGAAATTTGAAGTTTTAAAAAACTAAAAAAGTTGAACAGTACACGAAATTATAAAAGAGTAAAATACAAGAAAAAATTGAACTCTCTAAAAAACTAACTAAACTAACTAAAACTGAATGTTTCAGCTTCTATTTCAGAGAAAAATAGAAAGAGGATGAAAAAATTTCTATCAATCCTACCCTTGGATCCTTTCTCTCTTGAATTTAAGCCGTTGATTATCTTTGTGGTGATTGGTTCGAGACCAAATTGATGTTAACCACAAACGAAGTCATAAAAATAGACGGGAGATGAATAAAATATGAGGTGGGAAAGAGTAAGGAGAAACAGGGAAAGGATTTGTGAAGGGGATTTAATTCGGGTTTTGCGGAAAAGAGGTAGAAAGGTGTTAGGGCAAAGAGTTGCCCGCGAGATGTTAAATTGAAGTTTAGGATCTATGCAAACTATGACCCTCTGTTTTCTTTTTCAATGGTAGGTTATAATAAGTTTGATGTTTACACTTCTGGCCCTTGTAAAGTAGATAACTTTAATTTTCCTCTTTAAAAGGAAACTTTATCTCTGCCAAGATTAGTCCTTAACTTAGAAACTTCCAAATAAGCCCTTGTAATCTTGAAACTTGTCAATATTGGTCCTTGGCACTTGATAATTGAGTCTTCATTGACTTGACTTTCTTAACTTTGACCTCTTTTGACTTATTTTGACTTTTTCTTTGTGTCAGGCTGATCCGGCTTTGATATCTTTCCTCGTGTCTTCTCTTGATCACTTTTCTTTTCCGTTTCTTGTCGGTTTTGGCTTGTTTTTGCTCTTTTTGACTTTGATATCCTTTCCTGCACATTATGACACAAAAGCACACATATTTCCATTTTTTGGCATATTTTTTGGCTTTTATAGGCAAAATCCTGGGTATTTATTATATACAATTTAACACTTATCAAAGCCATAAAATACTAAAAATAATTATAATCGTGTTTCTCGGGGCAAAACATAAGTATTTTTAACCTCTCCCTGACCTAAACGAATAGAAAAATTTGAAACACGGCTCGTAATTTTCCAATAAATAGAAACTTTCACCAAAGCTACTAAAATCATAACGACTATATCCAACTATATAGTAAAATAATTATCATGGCTCGAGGTAAGTATTGACCTGAAACTCGGGTTGTTACATTCCTCCTACCTTAAGGGAGCGTCGTCCTGGTGCTTAGTTTGACTTATCCGTTCTTTCATTTCCCGCAAAGAGGTGAGGGTACTTATCTCTGAACTGATCTTCATATTCCCAAGGTAAACTGACAAGTCCACTCTGCGAATTCTAGCGAACTTTAACGATAGGATTCCGACTTTGCTTAAGTTGTTTAGCCTCTCGATCTACGATTTCTACTAGCTCTTCAATAAAGTGCAGCTTATCATCAAGTTGAATCTCGTCAAGAAGGATGATAAGATTTTCATCCGCTAAACACTTTTTGAGATTAAAAACAGAAATCAGTGCTATGAAATCCTTGCCAATTCCTTCAGGTAGTTCAACGTTTAACCACCGTACCTACTCTTTTGGTAACATTCTTGAATGGTCCGATGTAACGTGGACTCAGCTTTTTGCGTTTTCCAAAACGAATAACACCCTTCCACGGCGATACCTTGAGCAATACCATATCCCCGACTTCAAATTCTAACGGCTTGGTTCTTCTATCCGCGTAGCTTTTCTGGCGGCTACGTGCGGTCAACAAGCGGTTCTTAATTTGCACAATCTTTTCCATCATTTCCTGAATTAATTCCGGACGGGTGAGTTGGCTATCTCCAACCTCACTCCAACAGACAGCGACGTATATATCCCGTCCAAACAAATCTCAAATGGCTTCGGGCCTTGAAACTTTCGTGTAGCTATTATAGTAAGAGAATATGACCATGGCAGATTACGATCCCTACTACTTCCAAAGTCACTACAAAACCAAGCACCAACATAACACTACATATCTATATATCACTAGTGAGATGATCGTATGCAGCCCCTATCGCTTGACCATGCCATTTTAGCGTGAGAAGCGGTGCTCATATCCAAATTCGTCTCTAACACCTTTATTGTCATTTACATGACCGAGAAACTGTACCAAATCTAGCCAAAAGTCACACTTTGAAAACTTGGCATGTAGTTGCTCCTTCTTAAGTAGCTCCAAGATAATATTCAGGTGCTCTCCATGCTCTTCTTTGTCTTTGGAATAAATCAGAATGTCATCAATGAACACAATCACGAACTTATCAAGATATGGCTTGCATACTCGATTCATTAAGTCCATGAACACAGCAGGCGCATTTGTCAGTCCAAACGGCATCACTTGAAACTCGAAGTGACCATACCGAGTCCTAAATGCAGTAATTGGAATGTCCTCCTCTTTAATACAAAGCTGGTGGTAACTTAATCACAAATTGATTTTTAAGTACACACGCTCGAAACTGAGGTTTGATCAAACAAATCGTCAATCATCAGGAAGAGATAACGATTATGACCGCATACTTGTTCAGTTTGCGATAATCAATGCACATCCAGAAGGATCCATCCTTCTTCTTTACAAACAACACTAGAGCTCCCCATGGCGATGAACTCGGGCGTAAATCCTTTCTCCAATAGTTCCTGTTGTTGAACCGACGGTTCTAATATCTCGGACGGTGCCAGACGATACGATGCCCGTGCAACAGGTGCAGCCCCGGGTACCAAATCGATTCTAAACTCCACTTGCCTAGCTCGATCAGCAGCCAAAGCCTCATTAACTCTTGAAGTGATCATTTGCTCAATGACAGCTTGAGTCAAAGGTCTCGATTTTGGTGGCATGATTATGTCACGACACAAAAGAAAACCTTGATAAGCATTCATACCATGATATACTCTGTAGAAACTAGAATGGGGGGTTGAATAGTTTTACCGGTTAATTTGCGTTTTAAAAATTTGCTTATGAATTCGAGATGTATGTCAATCAACCAACAATATGAATCACAACAAAACTATCTAATAATGCAAGTAATAAGTAAAGAGATAAAGAAAGAAACAATCAAACCAAGACACCGAGATTTATAGTGGTTCGGCAACGAAGCACCTCTTCGTATCCTAACTCTACCCTCCCCGAGCACAGAAATGCACTCGAGATATTCACTATGTCAACAAAACAAGCTCCCTCCTAGGCGATAAAACCGTTTTACCCAGCACGTCGCTTACTTTCTTTTCCGACAGAAGCTAGATGTCGAGTCCTAATCTTAGCTAGAACCAACTAAGACTTCACTAAGTCTTCAACCTCACAAGATCTACACTCTCTTGATTGACAAACAATCCAAAACACTACACTAATAACCAATCTACACCACTTGATCTACACTTGATCCAATTAATACAACAACACAAAATAAATCTAATGGATGTTTGTGATCTTGAAGAAGAGAAGAAAGAAAGATCACTTGATAACAATTCGTATGTAGAAGAATACGAATGTTCTTCTCTTGCACTTGATTAGAAGGTGAAGAAGGGAGGAAGAAAGAATTAATCACTTGAAACAAAATCAAGATATGTTAGTGATCAAGATATGTGTTTTAGAAAGAAAGGAAAAAGAGAGAAAACTAGATCTTATAAATTTATTTGGGATCAAGAGGAAGTCAGATGTTGAAATGGTGGCCCAGTATTATATAGGGGGACAAAAAAGTAGCAGCTTCTGGTGTGGTCCCGGCGGCCCTTAAATAATAAGGGTCGCCACTAGACTCCGCTCCCTTTTTTGTCCTTTGTGGTGAAAGGTTGTATCATGTTATGGAACTATCATTTGGGAGAAAATTTGAATTCAAATTTTATGTTTTTAATAAAACATTTCTTTTAATTAATAAATAATTTGTTTTTATATTTTTATAAAAACATTTTTGTGGAAGTATAAGATTTAAGAAAAATTATTTTCTTGATCACTAATCATGTTTAATGATTTGTAAACCATTACCATAAGTGGATTTAATCTCATAAAAATAGAATTTTATGATTAGTAATTTATAAACATTTAATTTTATCGTAGACGTTTTCACATTTTGTTATTATCAAAATATTGAGAGGTCGAAAAATATAAATAACGTTTTTGGACATTATTTGTATTAACAATCTCCCCCTTTTTAATGATGACAAAATAATTTAGTATAAAATTTAAAGGTTTATAAATTATTAATGAGTTTAATTCTACTTCTTCCCCTTTTTGTCGAATCCAAAAAGGTTTATCGTCGAGTTGAGTAGAGAGAAAGAAGTCGACGATTAAAGACTCCCCCTTGATGTAAGCTCCCCCTTGTTCAGAGCACCAAGGAATCGATCTTACGATAATTTGTTTGCTACAAAACAAGATTAGAGGTACAAGTGCAAGCAAACATAGCATGACAAATATCTTAAAGATTCAATCCACACATTTTGAAGCATAAATAAAGTTTATTGAAATACATAAATAAATCATATATAGTCACAAGGACAATATATGAGATAACAAGCTGACATAATCAAAAAAATACATCACAAAATAAACATAACCTAACATAAGATAATTAGAGCATAGGTGAACATGAACTAAAACATTAATCCTAGAAGATTCATGATTCATAGACATGACTTTTAACTAAAATGTCTTTCTACTACCCATTATTTAACCATTTTAGAAAGGGTTTATGGTGGAGGTGAAAAATGGGTTGAAAATGCGGTGGTTATAAGGTACTCGAGATGAGCAAACATAATGTTCATTTCATCTCGAAGATTCAAGTGAAGGTTACGGTTATGGAAACAACAAACACAAGTTAATCCATGATAGTCATGATAGTTGTAGTAAAATGGATGTCCCATGATAGGAGGTTGAGGTGATGGTGGTGATAGTGGACTTGGGGGATTTTCAAGAGGTCTGATTGGTGACAATGAGAGGGTGATATCCAATGAAGGGATGCTTTGGAGAGGTTGAGGATTAGATGGCCTTGGAAGAACATCCATTAGGTTTTGTAGAAAAGGATTTTGAGTTTGAGGAGAGGTTGGTTCATTTGTAGGAGTTGGTGATATTTGTAGCTTAGATTGAAAGGAGGATGAAGTGTTTTCATGACTTGAGGTGGTTTCTTTTGTTGATGTGGTTTTTGATGGTGCATTAGGAGCACTTGGAGAAGAAGTGGTGGTGAGAGAAGGTGTAGTGGTCACTTCTTCATCACTAGAGATGTTGACAAATAATTGTCTAGGAGGGATTATGGTGAGTTTGATTTTCTTGGAAGGATTGGATGAGGAGGCATTGGTGGAATTCATAGTAGAGTGAAGTGAAGAAGATGAATGAGGTGATAAAAATTGTTCATAATTTAAAGTGGAAGAGATAGGTTAAAGTAGTAAAGCATGGGGGTTGAGTATTAGGATTCCAATAATGTCTTAAAGCAATTCCCTCATATCTCACTTCTTCATGTTCCTCCACAACGTTCTGAGACTCTTTCCGATTGACCTTACTCCACCACGGTTTTCATCTCGTAATTGGACTTGACGGTTGATGATTTCGGTTTGGCGAGTGTAAAATGGTTCAAGGTGAGGTTCAATGTTAGGTGGATTTTGAAAAACTTGAGGAACTTGATCGGTTAAGAAATTTACATAACGAATGGGGGAAGGAGTGCGAAAAACCACCTTATTTTTAGGTAACGACTATTAGACACTATACAAAGGCATCAAGGTACCCATACTTATGACGTCTGTTATACTGTAACAAACTCGCATAAGTTCGGTCCAACACTCCAACATAAAGGGTTTCATCATCTGGGCTTAGTGACACTCCTGATATTTCACCGAAGAACTGACGAGACTGTGTCGATATTTCCTTTGAGAATTGAAACCGGGTTAGAAAGGTTTTGTAGGTCCCACACTCTGCAGGTTTGGTCTTGGTTCCTTGTAGGAAATACTCGTCCGTCTGGATGTCATGGAGAAGCAAATGATCGAGTAGTAAAGGTGACCTTTGACTGACGCCAGAGTCTGTAAACAAGATTAAAATAATTACAGTAGATATATTAAGAACCAAATTAACAAAATTAATAGATTCTGGTCCATATCTTGAAACAATGTGATCATATGACCCCCTTTAGTTCAATTAAATTCTTAACGGAGGGAAAGTCACATGATTAGTTCACGTGACCAAGCAAGCAGTTTGGTACAAGAGTAAAAGATCGACCAAGAAGCAAATACTAAATAATTTAGGGTCTTTTTAAAGCCAAAGGTCAACATAAGATGAACCCTAAGTTTTAGGTTTCGTAGTTTTCACCAACTTTGAACACATACAGTTACAAACTTATGTGATTTATATTGATGACATATTATTGGGTTATATGCTCCTCAAGAGAGCTTCATAAAGATATATTATATGTCAGTATTAGGGGGTGTTTGGTTAAGCTTATGAGTTGGGTTTATGCTTATATTATATAAGCGGCTTATGATATCGTAAGCTCATAAGCTCATGTCGAGTGTTTGGATTAGCTTATATTCAATAATTTGATAACTTTAAATGTTTGGTTCAGTTTAGAGTGATAAATAACTATAAGAGACATGAGTTAAAAAATATTAATGTTAGATCAAATATAAATGAGGGTAAATTTGTAATTCATAATGCAACATGTTATATAAGCCCAACCTCATTTAAAGAAGCCACACATTTGTGGCTTTTCAAAACCCCTTTATATAAGCTCATAAGCCCACTCATATAAGCTTAGCCAAACACTTAGTCTGAGCTTATTTGATACATATAAGCTAATAAGCTCATAAGCCCACTCATATAAGCTTAGCCAAACACTTAGTCTGAGCTTATTTAATACATATAAGCTAATAAGCTCATAAGCCCATCCTATAATCTTAGCCAAACACCCATTAGAATTGGAGCTAGTGTAAATTAAATGCAATATGGAGTCTCCTTGACTAATGATCCTCAAACCAGATTCAAGACTAATGATCCTTGACTAAAAGATATT
>BQNB010160638.1:0-14776 GCA_026074375.1 Tanacetum coccineum
TATATATAAAACTTTATAGTTTTTAAGTGTGATGTGCATGGGCTCGTGTGACTCGTACTCGATTTATATAATAAAAAAAATTGTTTTTGAATTTTGTGGGTGTGTTCGCTAGAATTCCTCAAGAGACTATAACTCGTCCAGTTGGGATATCGAGGGGTTTAAAGGCCTGTTGCATACGCTAAATACAACAGTGGTGCTTATGAAAGTGGGCTTTTGTATTTTATGATTTTCGTAGTTTTGTTTGCAGATTAAATAAACACCTGGAGCTTGGATTGGTGTTTGGTCAGATGAAGTCTTACACTTGGTGACATATATTTGGATCAGTATATTACATAGGGTTGAATTCACATGCTTGTGATGGCATTCCGTTTCGCGCCATATGTAACACCCCTATTTTTATATATAGCAGCGGAAGCTAATCTGGGGTATTACTTCATGGAAACAACAATCATAATCATAGAAAACGACCCAAAAGAGACGTTTGTTCAAAAGATACGTTATCATTCATTTCAAATCAGAGTTTTACAAAGGCAGGTCCCAAAATCTAGTTACATACAATGTGAATGATAACAAGTTTTAGCCATCTTTATGTCCATGCCACTCCGTGCCATAAGTTGCTCAATTACCTGAGATAAACATGCTAAAAAGTCAACACAAAGGTTGAGTGAAATTCATAGGTTTGATAAATAGTTTGAATACAAGTCATAGTGTAATAATTGTACAAACACAATTATTATGAAAATGGTATTGTTATGATCTTGGGTCACGTTATTATATACCCGTTATTTGTAATAATTGCAACGAATACAATTATCATAGTAACAGTGTATTATTGCGTTATCGTCTTGTTTGGTCTGTTTGGTCTGATTTGGTCTTGGTCTAAGCTCATGACACACAAATTGACTAGTGTATATATATATACCTAAAATGATGTGATATATATATAGAGATAATGGCCCTCGGTGTAGGTAATTGTCATATACCTATGAAATTCATTCTAATATAGTTTTTGGTTACCTCCTCCATTAATACAGAACAGGAAACGTCAAACCCAATAGAGATATATCCACAAATTCGCGTTCACACTCATAAGTGATTAATATGGACCATAGAAAATGAGGGACTTTTGGCATAAAGTAACTTAGACAATTAATTGTAATGGTATATCAGATTACATATATCTAGAAAAACACTTGTATTCGTGATTTACAGCATGTATCTCCCTCAACGGGATTTAATGAAAACTTAAAGAGATTAAAAGTGAGCTATGGAACTCACTAAGTCCCTTAAAGAACAGCAATTAATTGTTATAAGATAAACGAGTATGTTATATAGAGCCTTGTAACAAGCATGTATCCCCTCGCGTGTTTTAAAACATGTAAAATGAAGTAAAGGCGGAGGTTATGAATCCGTCTCCTTATAGGGTAGATGCAATAAATATTTAGAATTGAAAGCTGACGACACTTATCCACAATCTTAACAGGGGAAGGTTTATATAGCAAAAATGATAGAAAACACCACGTCACCAACCTGAGATAAATATGTTCAAGTCTTAGGAAGATATGTACTTAGATCTTTGTGGTTCTAAGAAGTTATGACATTTGATTGAATAGTTTGGAATTATTGTTCACCAGTTCGGGGCCATCAAAATTCAGAAGTCATACAGTAAACGTTAGGAGGATCTAGGGCCATTAAAAAATCGTAAATACCCAACTACTCATTCATAAAAGTAATACAAGATGAAACTCCATAATATGAAGCTGCCCAAGTATTGTGGTACAATATATATCTGGGCAATTGAGTACTAAAGCAGAATTGATGGTGAATGATATATATGGTTATAACATAAGCTTTTTAAAGCATTTTAATTCAATATCTAGAAAATGACTAAGCACGTCAACTTTATTTAAAGTTATGTCTTGTAAATGTTTTGAATACATTTTTATAATAGCTTTTTCAAAATGTTACATTTTTATAACTTTTTTCAAATTGTTTACATTTTAGACCTTGAGATGAAAAGTGGCAAAATAAGAAAACCCCCCCTCGTTAGTTTGCACTTTTTTTTTTTTTTTTTTTTTGTTTTTTTTTTTTTTTTTTATTTTTTTTTTTATTTTTTTATTTTTTTTTTTTTTTTTTTTGTTTTTACGAGTTGGTCCTTCACGTTAAAAGATATACAAAGAAAACCTTGCACTATTAAAAAGTTACATAAGAACCCCTTTAGTTTATAATTTGATAATATAACAATTTGGGTCCTTTAGTATATAAGGTTTCTGAAAGTTATAAAATTATATACCCCTTGCATGTGATAATATTTACAAAACCATGTCGCAAATTGCCATTGCAAGTCTTATTTTGAACATTTCAATAGCCATTTATAAGTTATAATAAACTAAAATAAAAGAAATAATGCAAACGCAAGTTTACAAATAACGTTCGTTATGCAAAGAAGCTAAACGTGTCAATTAGGGTTGTATAAAATGAAAACACGCACATGTGTTTTTAAGATCAAATTTATCATGACTTATCGAAGTACTTATTTTAATGTAAGTTAAGCTATTGGATAATTTTAACAATAGTTTACAGTTTAGCTTTTATAGATTAATCAAAAACATGAAATTAGGGTTTCGGTGTAACGGTTTTTTAAGATCAAAAAGGTAAAACACCATAAGTTTTATTGAGGTTCCAAAGCTTTAAATTATGGATTTGTAGCATGACATATGAATATTATGACGGCATGAATAAAGAATATAAGCTTAGATAGATCTGGTTTGAGCTTATAGCTTAGAAACGGGTTAAAATCGGGACTTTTAGCTTCGTATGCCTAGAATAATGACTCTTGGGCTTCGTTTCTTGGTTTCTTTTGATTCCTTTCTGAATTTGAGCCTTATTAAGACCACTTAGGATCTTTAAAGCAATGGATTGCTGCTATGTAAGGGTTATATAGGAGGAAGTGGGGGATGGATTGAAATGAAGTGTTTAGGATCCTATATATAGTCAAAATGACGCCATAAGGGTCTAAGTTTAATGCTTGTGAACTATAAGGACATGTGTATGAGCTAGGTATGGATGTGGAGAAGCTATAGGACGTGTTGTATAAGCTAGAAACTAGCTATGGTGAGTTGTTTTGATCATAGTATCCCGCGGCTAAGGATAGAAGAAACAAGAGACCATGTGAAGCTTTTTAATCAAAAATAATGAAGATATTTGATGAGAGGTGCTTGTAAGCTTCTTAGGGATGAAGTAGCATGGTCATCAAGGTGCTTGATTGCAAGAAACACATTTACAAAAAGGGTCAAAATGCAAAGGTTATGAGTTTCGGGTACATTAGGGCTCAATTAGGGTTTTCAAGCTTGTAATTCATGTACATTTGATTAAGAATGATAGGTTACTGATCCCAAGACTTATATTAAGGATTATAATTAAAATTTGATAGGTGGTTTGGGTTAAAATGGGTAGAAAATGAGTTAACAAGGTCTCGGTCATTTAGGGGCAGCGTATAGGTTCATTCGGTTTTACTCAAAGGCTTAATAACCTTATTGTACATATGCTAAGAAAAAGAATAGGGTGATGATTGTAAACTCATTAAATTTATAGTTTACAATGGCACTTGATAATTATTGGTGTTTAAATGTATGCAGAACGAGTAAACGGGTCAAATTCACCATTTGTACGTTTAGTTTCTCGGAATTCAGTTTGCATATAATTGAGATGAAATGATGAAAAGTGAATGTTGTATAAGATAAGTAATGTAGTAAAGTAAGTTATTAACAAACTTATTAGAGGGATGGTTTGGTTTATGATGGATAAAAACGAATACAACGGGTTCCATAGTGTAGTATTTAAAACTTGGGTTAAGGGTTTTCTGACTTTGGTTTTCTTGTAAGTTCATGAAATGAGGAGGAATATGGAGTGAAAATGAAGTGTATGACTTGATTGAAACTTAACAGTGATTGGGTTGTACAAGATTTACAAGGAAAACCAAGTTAAAATTGGCTATTTTGTGGTTATCGTGAATTAATGACTGTACATTCTATTAAAGACTTGTACCTTTCTTTGAAGAGAAATGAATATTTCATATGAGATGTATAGTTACTTTGTACATATGCTTTAGTATCTTGTACACTCACTTTTAGTTATTACCCAGCATGGAATTTAGGGTTAGTGTTATATATAAACGGTGTTTTAATAAAGCCCATTATGATATAAACGTTGCGAATGTGTGTACATTATAGAAGATATGTATTGGCAAAAAGGATATGATGATATTGACTTGACATGTTATGATGTTTGCTTAACATATATGAAGACAGAATTGCCATAAATAGGTTGCGTGAGCTCGTCTACTTTAGTTATGCAAGTTACATTGCATACTGAGATATTGACAATGCAAGTAATGTAATAAAGCGAAAAATTTCCGCGTACAATTGTGATAAAGAAAAAATAGGTTGATTTTGCATTTGATGAAAATTCTGGGTTGTTATAGTCTCCATCCCTTACAGAAATCTCGTCTCGAGATTTAGTCGGATGCCGAAGAGATGTCAAGGAATGATTATGAATTTGTAAAAGAGTTTCCAATCATGTGGAATATAGATTTGAAAATGAACAGATGATGAAGATAATAATGATAATGTTTAAGTGAGGAAAATGAATTATTTGTATAAACGGATTGAAAGAAACTTGTTTGTATGCATGTTATATACTTAAGCCTACTTATTTATAATTTGTCACTTATAAAAAGAGAGCTAGTCCGCACACACCTTGTAACTGAGAATTTATAAATTCATAGTTCGGAGATTTATAATTTCCTTATTCAAATGAAGAAGCGTCCTAATTCATTTCAATAAGATGATCATAAATCGTCTTACCTAAGCATAAAAACATAATATCGAAACGGTAATGTGTAGAAAATGATATGATCATGAAAGGTAAGAAAATATTGATATTTAATTAGTACTGCGCCATATTGTCAAGGATGATAATTTATGTATCCAAAAGGTTATGAGAGATAATTTTCAGGAGTTGAACATAATAAATTTATAAACGATGCCGAATTTGATATCATCAGATAACAAGATGTAATGGAATTCAATTACTTTATTATTTCATGGATAACTTTACATATGAAACTCTAAAAGAGTTGATACTTATGCTACGTATCTCGTAGTAGGATTCTAGAATAAAATAATAAACGACAAAGATTGTAGCTTGATGATTGAGGTTTTCAGATTGATGAAGATTCTGATGAAACTTGAATATCCTCGAACTTTGGAAAGTGACATAATAGACCCTTATAGTTAACTTTGACAAAATGACATTTTCAGTCCTTTTAGTTATAAGTTTTAGAAAGTTACAATATATACCCCTTGCATGGATAATATTTACAAAACAAGTCCAAAATGCCATGCAATCTTATTTTAAGTTTCTAAATGATATTCGCATGTTATAGATTATTAATATAAGCTAAAATATGAAGATTTACCTTAACGAAAGTTCAGATTAACGATTCGTTAAGCTAGAAATCAAAACGGGTCGAATTAGGGTTTTATAATGAAAACGCGTAGGTTTTTAATTCAAATTCCTTCAAGACTTGATAAAGTGGTTATAATAAAATTATGGGTTATTTTAGTCCCCCAACCTTACAGAAATCTCGTCCCGAGATTTAGTTGAGAGATAAAGTGATGTTGGAAAATAGATGTGGATATTTAACATGAATTTGATCTTCTCGTTCCCATGTAATTTCAGAGTTCCATCTTACTTTGACTATAGGGATGTGTCTTTGTCTTAGTTGCTTGACTTCTCGATCCATAATCTCCACTGATTCTTCCACAAAGTTAAGTTTGTCATCAAGCCAAATTTCTTTCTTTGGAATGACGAGGGATTCGTCACATAAGCTTTTCTTAGAAACGTGAAAAGTACTGTTGTCTGCTTTTGAGCACTGACTTTTGTAATGCCCTTTCTCTCCACAGGCATGACAAGTTACAGACACTGATAGCAAGTTGCTTCCTGTGGCTGGTCCTTTACTTCTGCAGTTCCTGGTCAGATGACCCACCGTGTTGCAAATTCGACACTTGACAGTGCAAACTCCTGTGTGATGCAAGGTGAATCTTGTACATAAAGGGAGGTTTCCATGGTATTTTTTGGCAGGATAAGTCCTAATAGTTTCTTGTCTTCTATTCTGCTGTTGGTGGTAATCATTGTTATGGTTGTTTTTGTTGTTGTTGTCTTGGTAGTTGTTGTTATTACGATTGTTGGAGTGGTTATTGTTGTTGTGTTTGGGATAGTTGTTGTTATTGGTGGTGTTTCCTCTATCTTCAAACTTTCTTTTGTGATCGTTGATTCCTTTTCTTGCTACTGGAGTTCCACTTGTCCTGGTGTTCTTATTGGGATTACTAGCACTTGCCATTGATGCAGCTTGTGCTTTCAGAGCTGAGGAAATGCCATCATTAATTAGTTGCCGGATGGCAGCTAAAGTTATGGCTGGTGTTTCAGATGTTGACGTCCTTTTGGGAGGCATTCTATCAACAAAAGATAACGCGTAGTAAGAATGACATCATAAGTTTTGAAAGGTAATATTTAAAAGAAAATGTGATGCTTAAAATGCTTAAAGAGAAATGCTTATTTTTGAATTTTAAGCACTTAGGGGTTATGGTATGATTCATGAAGACGGAGATAATGATGCAATTAGTGGAAATGATGATGAAAGAGCGATAAGTTGGAAACAATAAGATACGAAATGGGATTGCCTTTATAAATAACTTGCCTTCTTACTGTACATAGTCAAGATTTGACAAGCATTTTTATTTATACCACACCTCCCATGGCTAGGATAAAGGGATAACTATTATAAGAGTTTGTTGATTCTGAGCCGGTAGATGACATCCTAAAGATCCTCCTGATCTGTTTGGTGACGAGCTTGGATTTTCTCAATGATTTGTTCAAGATTCAAGATCAGAAATTCTGTAGTAAGCAAAGGCAATCTTATCTTTTTGCCCTAACTGCTTCTTTTAAAGTTTGATAATCTGAGTGCGGATTCTCTTAGGTTCGGTCTTTAGTTCGTCACTATTCCTTCGTATGATCATTCTATTAATACGTCCTTCCTCCATTTTCTCGATGTGGTGAAGATAGAGTTCATCCAAGTAATTCAAATTATCTTCGATTTGTCCCTCATGATGTTTCAGATACATCTTAATTGGACATTTTCCTATTTTAAATATCTGAGGTGGGGTAGGAGTATAAACTGAGGAAGATGGTGATACCAAATTATAAGTTTGATTATAAGATGAATTAGATAACGTAGTTGAGGAAGAAGATGAGGAACAGATTCGCTTCTTAGGTGGTAATAGTTCTTCAGGAATAAAGAAATATCGAGGATCAAATAGTAATGATGGTGGTAATATCGATGATGGAGTTAAAATAGCTGGTGGAGTAATAGGATCTGGTGGTGAAATAGGTAATTCCTTAGCATAAAATGCTTGTACGTCCTTCAAACAAGGATTATTGTAGAAAGATGAGAATACTGGTGGGATCATATTATCTGTAGAGTTTTCTGAAGAGTTAAAAGAACTGCTTCCTGATGAAGCTGGGAAATAATCCGGTGAAACCGAAGTATAGTTAAGAATATTCATAGAGGAAAAAGCATCCTCAATATCGGAAGTAGAGCGGTTGGGAGAAGACATCGTTCTGATAACAACCTAGTTTGTAAATAACATAAGTTATTTATGTAATAGTATAATAGATATGTATATTTACATACTTGTTCCGGAATGTAGTGGCACGGAGGACTTTGATGGCTGAAAAAGAAATGTGGTTATAGTTAAGGTTTTGACCTTGTTCTCTATAACCATGGCTCTGATACCAATCTGTAACACCCCCATTTTTACAATATAGCAGCGGAAGCTAATCTGGGGTATTACTTCATGGAAACAACAATCATAATCATAGAAAATGACCTAAAAGAGACGTTTGTTCAAAAGATATGTTATCATTCATTTCAAATCAGAGTTTTACAAAGGCAGGTCCCAAAATCTAAAAACATAAAATGTAAATGATAACAAGTTTTAGCCATCTTCATGTCCATGCCACTCCATGCCATAAGTTGCTCAATTACCTGAGATAAACATGCATAAAAAGGGTCAACACAAAGGTTGAGTGAAATTCATAGGTTTGAAATGTAATAGTTGAATACAAGTTATAGTGTAAATACTGGTATTGCAGGGACAATCATCATGGGGAACATTATTTATTGCATCTAAGCTCATGACATCAATACATTAACAGGGAAATCACCGTAGTAGTGTTATTGGTTTTAAGGAAGATGTCCCCATGGTGAAAAGATAACTTGCAAGGTTACCTATTAGCGAAAAAATAGTTCGTTTGGCTTACCCAAAAGCATGGGTTTATACAACGAGAGCCGGTCATCCCAATAGATCTATCACAAATTGCGCTTCAATCGCAATGCAAGTATAATGATTCATGATATGTAAAGAATGTACTAGAAGGCTACTTAGGCAATAATTATATTGATAAACTACAAATCTAGATAGATACATTTAGGAAAACACTTGGGCATTCATGTTTATTTCAAGTATCACATGTTTATAAAGTATTTAAAAGATTAATTGTAGGGTTATGAAACTACATTAAGTCTTTGAAAATAATCATATTGTTAAAAGATAAACAAATATGTAAAAGAGTTTGTAACAAGCATGTATCCCCCCCCCCCCCCCCCCCCGGGGTTTATACAAACATGTAAATACAGTAAAGGCGAGGTTATGAACTTCACCTGATAGGTAGATGTAATAAATATTCTGAAATGAAAGCTCATAGACCTTATCACAATCTTAACAGGGAAGGTTGATATAGCAAATGATAGTAAATCGTCAGCCCGTCACGAACCTGAGTAAATATGTTGGAGTCTTAGGAAGATAGTACTCAGATCTTTAGTTTTAAGAGTTTATGAGGTTTGATTGTAGTGTTTGGGAATTAATGTCATCACTGTTAGGGCCTTCATAATTCAGAAGTATTCAGTAAACGTCTTGAGGAGCTAGGGCACTTTAATTGTAAACCAACAACTGAGTCAGAACGTACTACCAGATGGAAACTCCTTATATGAAGCTCCCTAGTATTGTGATATGATATAATCGGTTTTTAAGCGTTTTAATCAATATCTGGAAATGTTAAGCACGAGAAGCGTTAATTAAATTTATTTCTTGTAGGGTTTTAAACATGATTTTTTATATTCTTTAAAAATGTTACATTTTAGACCCTTTGTGTTGAAAAGTGGCAAAATATACCTTGCCTTGGAGTTTGCATTTTTATGACTTTGGTCCTTCAACTTTGAAAGATATACCAAGTAAACCTTGGACTTTGAAAAGTGACATAATAGACCCCTATAGTTATAACTTTGATAAAATGACATATTCAGCCCCTTTAGTTATAAGTTTCAGAAAGTTACGATATATACCCCTTGCATGGATTATAATTACAAAACATGTCCAAATTGCCATGCAAGCTTATTTTAACATTTCAATAGACATTTATAAGTTATAATAAACTAAAATATGAAGATTTAACGCAACACAAGTTTAAAATAACGATTCGTTAAGCTAGGAAGCAAAACGGGTCAAATTAGGGTTTCAAAACGTAAACGCGCGGGTTTTAAGTTCAAATTCCTTCATTAATCAATAAAGTGGTTATTTTAACATTAGTTAAGCATGCTAGGATAGATTATAACAATATTTAATCATTATAACATTTAGTTTTAAGAAAAACGCGAAATTAGGGTTTCGGGTGTACGGTTTTGGATCAAAATGGAAAATGAGCATGAATTGAGTTATGAAACTTTAAAAAGAGTATATTTAGGATCATATGAACATTATAAGAGTGTAGGAGCAGAAGTAGAACATTCAGAACCTGGGTTTGAGCTTATAGCTTAGAAACGGGTCAAAATCGGGACTTTTAGCTTCGTACGCCTAGAATAACGACTCCCGGGCTTCTTTTCTTGGTTTCTTTTGCTTCACTTCTGTTCTTGGGACTTCTTAGGATCTATTAGAATTCATATTGAGCAAAGGATTGCTGCTATGATGGGTTATAGAGGAGGAAGTGGGGGATGAGTAGAAATGGAAGCATAACACTCCTATTTATAGTGTTTCAACCCTTAAAGGCCAAGGTTTCCTTATGATTCTAATCTAGGACGTGTGGAACAGCTAGAGGGTGATGTGTAGAAGCTATGTGATGAGTATGAGGGGCTATGGAGGCTAGGTAAGCAAGGTGGAAGGTTTTTAGGGGTGTTTGGGTGTCACGGCTAGAAAATGGCCAACAAGGAGGTCATGTGGCTCATTTAGTGTCCAAGGATTCAAAGGAGGTGCTTGTAAGCAGCTTAGAGATGAAGGAGCTTAGTCATTGAGGTGCTTGTTTGCAATATAGAACTTTAAAATGGGTTAAAATGAAAGAAACTAGGTTTCGGGTACATTAGGGATTATTTAGGGTTTTCAAGCTTGGATTTCGTGTGTACTTGAAGGATAATGATAGATATATGTTCACAAGAATTGTATTAAGGATTAATAACAAGAATTGATAGGTGGTTCGGGTTTAAAATGGGCGAAAACGAGTAAACGGGTCCAAAGTTCCAATTAGGGCATAATTAGGTTTTCTTGGATTCAATTTGCATATAGTTGAAGTAAAATGATGAAATGATGATTGTATATGATTGAGAATGTTGTAAATTAAGTTATTATAACTCATTTGAGTATTGGTTTAGGTTTACAATGGATAAAAACGAAGAAACGGGTCATGGTTTAGTATTTTGCTCGGGTTAGGGTTTCTGAGTTTTGAATTAGGGTTTTGAGTGTAAAAATGTGTATGAAAGCTTATGAATAGAATAATTAGGGTTTATACATTGTATATTGAGTGTAGTATCTT
Source organism: Tanacetum coccineum (assembly GCA_026074375.1). Lineage (NCBI taxonomy): Eukaryota > Viridiplantae > Streptophyta > Magnoliopsida > Asterales > Asteraceae > Tanacetum > Tanacetum coccineum. Next base: position 10,921 of record BQNB010160638.1, read on the forward strand.
GTACACAAGTGATGGTGAAGAAATTAGATTGAAAACGGAGGTAAAACAACTATTTTAGATGTCATGCTTAATGACTTGTACATTGTGCTTTTAAAACTTGTACTTGACTTGGAGGGAGTTTATATTTCAATTGAAATGTTATATTACTTGTATATATGCTTTAGTAGCTTGTACATTCACTTTAGATATTAACCCTTCATGGAATTAGGGTTTAGAGGTATACGATAACGGTTTAAAGCCCGTTTTGATATAACGTTACGAATGGTACATTATAGGAATAATGTACTTTGTAATAAGGATATGATGGTATTGAATTGACATATTGTGATGTTTGTTTGACATATATGAAGACAGGATTGCCATAGATAGGTTGCGTGAGCTCGTCTACTTTAGTTATGTAAGTTACATGACATACTGAGATATTGACAATGCAAGTAATGTAATAAAGCGAAAAATTTCCCCGTATAATTGTGATAATAGTAAAATAGGTTGATGAAATTTCTTGGGTTGTTATAAAAACGATGATATTCGAAGATTGCATATTTCTGACCAATACGCCATATCCACAAAAAGAGATACAGCGTATCTGCGCCAAGTCTTCATGATGTGTTTCAAAAGCTTTAAACTTATAAGACTGAAAATACCGGACAATTATATGGAAACGCACGGGTAAAAGTATAACCCACGTATGCAATATAATCTTTTTAGGTAAGACCAGATCGTCCACAGGGATTAGAGTAGTGTTCGAATAATCAGAAAGAAAATAGACTTTAACAATTTTGAAAATAACTTTAGTTTTATCAATGATAATAAAGATGACTACTCAGATAGTTGAGAATAATTTATAAGTGTTGGAAATGATTTGACCTTGAAGATGTGACTTTAATTTATAAAAATGATTTCTCATTAGAAAATGTTTTTACGAATTAACTTGATTAACTTAAGACTTATATTTAGTTAACTAGACCAAATGTGTCACTTAAATAATCCATTTATTATTATATCAAAACTTATTTTGTTTATCAATTTACGAAAGTGGATTTCTCAGCACAGACGTTAAAGACCATAGACAAATCTTTAAAACCATATAGATCATAACAGATCTTTCAACCTATACCGATATGATTATATAATCTAAGTTGATAAGCAAAAATAGATAAGATAAGATATAATAGGTTTGCAACATAAGCTTAAGATTAAAGCGATCAAGATCATACCAAACACTTATTCATTATCGTAACTTCCCCGAGTAGTCATGATAGATTTAGCCTCTCATGGCTAAGGAGTTCGTAACAAAAGCACACTTTACATAAACTTCCATTATTTCAACAACTAGGTAAGAAAACTTCTTTGTTCTTGAACGTTAGATCTTTTTCTTCAAAGGAAAAGGTGTTTCTTGGTGTTTTGGTGAAAGGAGGGAAAGTATGTGTGTGTAAAATAGGATAGAATATGAGGAATGATTGTGTGGAGGGATGCCTTGAGGATGAAAATTCATCCTCAATTTATAGGCAAGATTGGGTGTAAAGTGCGGTGCACTTAGGAAAAAGTACGGCAAACTTTAGGAGTTAATGCGATAGCATTTAATGACTTTTACTGGAAGTGCGGCGCACTTACAAATAAGTACGGCGGTTTTGAGGAGTTAATATAGGTGCATTTAATGGTCTTTAATTCTTCAAACTTTGGGAAAATGTGCGGCGGTTTTGGGTTTCAGGGGAAAGTGTGGCGCACAATGTAGCAAGTGCGGTGGACTTCTTGAACTTTGGCTAGAAATCTTTTCTTTTCTTGTATTCGTCTCCCAAAGTGTATAGATTCATGAGCTTGGGTCTCTAGAGTCTTCAAGTGAACCTATAAGCAATTCAAGCTTAATTAAGTACCAAAAGTTCACGAGAAATGATAGAATAAACATAAAATAATGTCATAGAAACATGTATAATTTGGGCGTTATCAAATCCCTCCACACTTAGCTTATTGATTTCCCTCAAGCAATAGAAGCGAAAAAAATAAAATCATTTGTCGTGACGTGGAGAACATTTGGATTTTTAAGAGAGTTTGCATATTAGATAACTTTTCAGGCATAGACATATAACATAGCACCTCACATAGGGATAGTGTTTGATTTTAAATTCACTCAGCCACTCAGATAGGGTTTAAATATGTTTTTGTGAAGAACACTCAATTTGCACAAAAATAATCTAGACAACTACCATAGGCTTGTACTTAACACATAAACCTGACTAAAGGGTGAAACTTGGGTACTAGAGAGGATCTAATCTTCATGCGCCAAAAATAAGCCTTTATTTCTTTTGAACTATTATAACTCATATAGAACTTTTTTTTCATGATTACAACTAAGGCTTAGCACATGACTTTTTTCATTCAACTTTCAGATATTTCAGCAACATAGCTTTAAAAGGCGTGCTTGCGAGAATAAGAACTTTGCGAGATACATTTCATGTGATAGGCTTCGGTCTAGTAAATGATGATTAAGCATAAGTTCTAGAGCTTCTAAATTACCGGCTCTCTCAAATATAATTTTCAACCAATACCAATGTTCCAGAAAAGGTGACAAAGACCATACGTACACATCCGTAATGACGGAATATACACATATGTCTGCAATCAAACTTAACTCGAACAAGCTAAAGGCATCAATTATCTTAGGTACCAAAGGTGGATACCCGCATATTTTTAAGGCTTAGATTTCTCACAATTTAATGGACTAGGGTGTGCTAGCTATAATGTCAATCTGGTTGGACTTGCCTTACTAAGAGTATTTTTTAATTTCAAAACATATAATTAAGATAAAAACATATAATTAAGATAAAATATCAGTATTTTTCACTCAAGCAAGGAGACTAGGGTGTCCCAACCATCGAGATCTAAGTTTCGGTTGTTTAAATTTGTACTTTGAGTGAAAAAGTAGGACTTTATTTCCTTGCTTGAATTCCTTTCTCATTCGTAATTTTCTGTCATGCCAGACTTTAGTTCTTTCCTTGTATAGATGAGAGTTTTCATATGCTTGGTATCTAAGTTCGTCTAACTCGTGCAATTGGAACATTCTTTTCTCACCACCAGCGATTAAATCTGGGTTGCAATTCTTCAGTGCCCGGTATGCACGGTGTTCAATTTCAAATGGTAAATGGTAGTTCTTTCCATATATTAGTTTGTATGGTGTGGTACTGGTAGGTATTTTGTAGGCAGTGCGAAAAGCCCACAAAGCATCATCAAGTTTTCTTGACTATATAGCAGGATTGTCTTTAACAGTTTTTTCAAGATTTCTTTTAAGACCCATGTTCGTGTTTTCAACTTGACCACTGGTTTGAGGGTGATAAGATGTAGAGAAACGGTGATTAACTCCATATCTTTTCATGGTTTTTTCCATTATTTTGTTACAGAAGTGGGTACCTCGGTCGCTGATTAGAGCTTTGGGCATTCTGAAACGGCAAAATAGCTTCTTTAGAAAGGTGATTACTACTCGGGCGTCATTGGTTGGTAAAGCTTGAGCTTCGGCCCATTTAGATACATAATCTACAACGACTAGAATGTATTCAAACTTATATGATTTCGGGAACGGTCCCATAAAGTCGATACTCCATATGTTAAAAATTTCACATACTTGAATGTTGTTCAAGGGCATCTCATCACGTTTTGATACATTTCTAGTCTTTTGGCATGCTTCACATAAGCGGACTAGAGTATAAGTTTCTTTGATAATTGTTGGCCAGTAAAATCCTGAATTAAGGACTTTTTTAGCAGTTATGTTTGGTCCATAATGTCCACCTGTTGGTCCTTGGTGACATTTATCTAAAATGGTTCAGGTTTCTGGTCCAGATACACAACGTCTGATCATACCATC
>BQNB010160639.1:0-14776 GCA_026074375.1 Tanacetum coccineum
ATAAAATGATAAATGTAAAGACATAAAGGGTTTTAGGTAACCTTATAGTGATGTAATATGATAACCAACACAAATATGTTCTAAACCCTTGTTTAGATTATAAACCAAAGCTTGCAAGATCTTGAAACCCTAAACCCTAATCTTTTTTTTTCTTGCTTAACACTTGTAAAGACTTAACCAAGCCTTCAAATCTTCTTAGGACATCTTAGATATGTTGTAGGAATGTGTGTAAATGTGTTAAATAAAATTTGGTATGGATTTGGTGGTGTTCTTGGTGTTGCCATGGCGTGTTTCTTGGTCCCCTAAGATGAGGGTTATCCCATGAAATTAAGGTAGAAAATGGCTAGCTAGTTCTTATTTGCCTAATAAAATGAAAGTATATATTGATAAATGTATAAGTTGTAAGTAAAGATAACTTTATTTAAAATGTATACATGAAATTTGTAAAGTCTTGGTTATTTCTTGTAAATGGGGCGTCCCATTATATGTATAAGAGTAATTTTTTTTATAAACTTTGGTCATTAGAATTAAAAATAGTTATTTGTTGAAGCGTAGATTTATTTTTGTGGTTCCGGGTATGCCTAAATGTAGTTAATTGTGAAACGTAATTATTTTACGTAACCAATAAAAATAAAATATAAAAAGTTGATTATTACTTTCGTAAAAATAATATATTGTTCGCTTGACGAAAACTTTAATTCGTTTGGTGTCCGTTTACGTTGATTGTTGATTTATAGCTTACGCGATTTAACTTAACTATTAAAATTAAAAGTAAACGCGTACGAGAAAAAAAATTAGTAAAATAGATGACGTCGTAAATGACCTAAAAATACGGAATGTTACAGTCTCCTCCGGTTAGAAGAGCCTTGCTCTCAAGGCTCAAGTTGCGGCACTTGAGGAAAGTACGGGTTAAGAGAAAAGATGTGGATATTTCATCCGAAATTGGTCTTCATGTTCCCAGGTATACTCAACTCCTTGCCGAGAGTTCCAACGAACTTTGACTAATGGAATTCTTCTTCGCTTTAGCTTTTTCACATCTCGTTCCACGATCTCAATAGGTTCTTCAACAAAACGTAGATTTTCATCAATCTCGATCTCATCCAAAGGCACCTGAATATCTGGCTCAGCCAAGCATTTCTTGAGGTTCGACACATGAAACGTGTCGTGGACACAACTTAGCTCCTGGGGTAACTTCAGCCGATAAGCCACCGGTCCAACACGCTCTACGATTTCAAATGGTCCCACATATCGTGGTGCTAGCTTTCCTTTCTTACCAAATCGTACCACTCATTTCTATGGAGATACCTTAAGTAACACTCGGTCTCCAACTTTAAATTCAAGAGGCTTACGCCTCTTATCAGCATAGCCTTTCTGGCGACTTCTTACCGTTTTCAATCTTTCCTTAATTTAAACAATCTTTTCAGTCGTTTCTTGCATAATTTCTGGTCCAATAAGCTGACTTTCTCTAACTTCAGTCTATATCACGGGGGATCTACATTTCCGCCCGTACAGAGCCTCGAATGGTGCGCACTTAATGCTTGTGTGGTAACCGTTATTATAAGAAAACTCAATCAATAGAATATTGAATATGAGTATCCTAACTGCCACTAAAATCCATAACACAAGCTCTAAGCATATCCTCTAGTGTTGCTCACTCTGACCGTCGGTCTGAGGGTGGTAAGCCGTACTCATGTCTAGTCTCGTACCCAACCGCTCCTGAAAAGCTTGCCATAAGTGTGATGTGAATCGACATCTACGGTTTGAAATGATTGACACCGGCACCACAATGTCTCGTACAATCTCATTGGTATAAATCTTTGTTAACTTCTCCTTTTGTACGTCTTCAAACGGAAAATATTGGTAAGAATGTTTGTGAGCCAACTTGGTCAATCTATACACAACGACCCAAATCGTATATGCCCACTGCTATTGTAGGCAACTTTGTGACAAAGTCCATTGTTATCTTTTCCATTTTCCTCTCAATGAATTTCTGGTTGCTGAAGAACACCTGCGGGTTTTGATGTTCGGCTTTAAGATTTTTTGAAACACGTAAGACATCTGCTACCATTACTCAGCAATGTCTCTCTCATCCAGGCCACCAATACAAGTCTTCAGATCAATAGTACATTTATCTGCACCCGGAATGTACTGAATATCTAGAAGTATGAGCTTCATCCATGATCAATTTCCTTACACCACCAACTGATGGAATCCAGATACGATCAAAGAAGTAAATTTCACCATCATCTCGTTGCTCAAAGTGTCTTTCTAATCCTCTTAGCCATTCAGCTGGGGCTTTGAGATCCTTGGAAGCTTCGCTCTGCGCTTCCAAAATCTTAGTCTTAAGTCCAGAATGAATAGTAATACTCATAGCACGTACTCGTCTTGGCTTGAGTCTTTCTTTTCTGCTCAAGGCATCTGCCACCACGTTCGCCTTGCCCGAGTGGTATTTGATCTCTGACCTCGTAGTCACAGAGTAGCTCGACCATTGCCTTTTGGCGCATATTTAAATCTTTCTGGTCAAAATATGTACTGGAGACTCTTTGTGGTCTGTGTAGATAACACTTTGTTCCCATAAAGATAATGTCTCAGATTTTAAGAGCGAAACACAACCGCACCCTAATTTCCAGGTCATGGGTGGATAATTTTCTCTGCTTCTTCAACTTGTCTTGAGCGTACGCTATCACTTTTGCCTCGCTTTGATCAAACACGCACCAAAAACCGTGTTTTGATGCATCCAATAGACCACAAATGTGCGGGTCCGATCAGGAGTTCTAACACCAGAGCATTGCATAGTTTCCTCCTCAGATTTGGAAAGTCTTCATCTCTGCTTATCGCCACACATAAGCTTATTTTTTGAAGTCAACAGGGTGAGAGCTTTTGCGATCTTGGAGAAAATTCTCAAATATGTACCTCGGTAAGTAACCCGCCAATCATAAAAATGACGGATTTCAGTTGACGATTTCAGGAGTCTTTCAGTTCTGACAGATCAACCTTGCTAGGATCACTGTGGATACCGTCACGGTTTGACCACATGTCCTCGGAAACTGAATCTTCTTTCAACCAAAATTCACACATTAGAAAATTTGGTATAACTTCTCCTTCTTGAGTAAGTCTAAAATGTTTCCAGGTGGACTTCAATGTCTTCTTCTGACTTTGAGTAGATTTAAGACGGCCGTTTTAATGAACACAATTACCAAATTTGTCCAAAAGACGGCTTGCAGACGGGCCAAGGTTCCATAAGTCCATAGATATTGCCTGGCGTCATTGTCAGCCCAAAGGCATGACTGTGAAAACTCAAAATGCCCATATCTGTTTCTAAACGCTAGGTCTTCGGATTATATCTTCCTCTCGGGACTCTAACTGATTGATTATCCTGAGCGAAGTCTATCTTTGAAGAGAAACACCACGCACTTGTAATTGGTCAAACACGTCATCGATTCTGGGGAGAGGTAACGGATCTTTATAGTCAACTTGTTTTTCGTTCCCTGTAGTTCATACACTCTCATCAAACGTCTTTCTTCTTGACAAAGAAGCACGGATGACTCCCCATGGTGAGTGACTTGGTGATTAAACCCTTTTTCTCTTGAAGTTCTTTAAGCTGATTCGCCAATTCTAACATTTCTGAAGGGGCTAACCGGTATGGAGATCTAATAACTGGCGATGCGCCTGGAATCAGATCAATGCGAAATTCTATCTCTCGCACAAGAGGTAAACCTAACAGATCATCTGTAAATACCTCAGGGAAGTCTCGGATCTACTCGTATGTCATCAGTCTTTTATCATCAGCCTTGATACATGCAAGTGAACGAATATCCTTTTCCGGCCTCTCGCCTTGAACTTCAAGAATCTTGCCATTCGGAAGAGGAATACGGACAATCTTCTCATAACAATCGATGAGAGCTCGGTGGTATGCCAACCAATCCATTACAATGATAACATCAAAAACTTCCTAAGCCAGGTTGGCAACAAGTTTATTTTGAACTAGTTGAATCTATACATGACTAAGGTGCAACTACGTAAAATGGTATGGTGCTAACGGACTTTTTCCATCTACTAACTCTACTTCGTAGTAGTGTTTAGGAGTGGCAGTGGTAATATTAATAAAATGTGTAACGCAGATGATACCAAAAACTCTCTCAAGCACCCGAATCAAAGAGAATACAAGCGTAGTGTTATTAAGAAGAAACGTTCCCGTGTCCCACATTCGGATTCATGCTGGGATTTTTCGAACCACCACGTAAGCTATCCCCAACAGTGCCTTCATTCCGGCTGGTTCCCCTACTTTTCGGACACTTGTCCTTGAAATGTCCTTTCTCACCACACCCGAAACATGTCACATTCTGCAGGAAGTCATTACCTGCACCCTGAAGCCTAACTCTACAATCCTTCTCCAGGTGACCCATTTTTTGACATCTCTGGCACTTTGGAGGACATCGTCCATGATGGTGTAAGTTGCACCGATTACATTTTGGTAAGTTTCCAACATAGTTTTTTCTCTTCAATGGGGCTTGCAGCATATGCCCTGACAGTTTCTTGTCTCCTGTTTTGTTGCTGGTGATGATTGTTGTTTCGGTTTCGGTTATTGTTGTTGTTGTGGTTATTGTTATAGTTATGGTTGTTGTTGTAGTTATGGTTATTGTTGTTGTTGTTGTTTCTCGGGTTGTCTTCCCATTTCCTTTTATTGCTTTCCCTAATTCTTGCAGCCCTACCCTGAACAGATTGCTCGACCAGTTCACGGACCATGTTGATTGCCTCATGTAAGGTCGCAGGCTTTGAGTAAGTGATGTTTCCTTTGATTCTTTCAGGAAACCCACGAACATACCTTTCAATCTTCTTCTTTTCAGTAGGCACCAATTCATGACACATCAAGGCCAGTTCGTGGAAACGATTGTTGTAAACTTTAATATCATCTCCTTTCAGAGTCAGAGTCCAAAGCTCTTGTTCCATCTTTTGGATTTCAGTTGCTGGACAGTATTCAGTGGTCATCATAGTTTTTACGTTGCTCCAGGGGATCTGATTAGCATTAGCAAGTCCCAAAGTCTGAACATTTCGTATCAACCAGTTAGAGCACGCCTCGATACGTGCACATGGCAACTTCACTTAGTCATCTTCAGCAAATTGCAAAGTTCAAAACTTTGCTCCATATTTTCGAACAATCGGTTCAGTCCGACTACACCTTCAGTCCCCTTGAAAGAGTGAGGCTTGCCATTCATAAATGTCTTATAGAATTATTCATGCATATTGGTAAACAGTTCCTCAGTATTTGTTGATACGGAAATCCACCGTATTGTTTGAGTCAGCCACTAGTCTTCTTCGTATTATTCAATGGATTTGGCCACACTGCTTTCACTATCTCCTATACCAGATTTCTTCTTAAATCTCCTGATGGTGGCATGATTATCTGGCAACATACGTACACAATTCGTTAATAATTTGTAAAGGTATGCAGAGTCATGGCACATGGTAAATAATGGAGAATGATATAAATAATCATAAATTAATCAGGATAGTCAATATTCACATAATTGACCAATAGAAATAGATATTGATATGTCAAAAGATAGACGTAAGAGATCGAATTTAAACCAAGTAGTTTATTATATATATAAGATTTTAATATATAATGCAATAATGATAATCGGAAAGTAAAGTAAGGATAGGGTATACGCGGCCGCGTGGATATCGGATAGCGGGGATTTTTTTTTTTGAAGGATTCTGTATTTAAAAAATGAAAGAAAGAACTTTTTTAATCTTTTTGGTTATAGCCGAGGTTTTGACAATGGACCTAGTTCCCTATAACCTTGACTTGGTACCATCTGTCAAACACCCCAAAATCAAGTTAGTGGCGGAATGGAACATTGGGGTGCTCCGTCAAAGTACAACATCAAGATATAGGAAACGACCTTAAATTGGACGTTTTAAGAGAAGATTTCATTCATGTGCCATAGCAAAAATAGAGTTCATACATTAGGTCCCATATGTTTAAAAGGTCTAGTAAACATTTCATGAGTACATCATATTTAATTTAACACAAAGCTTCATTATACAAAGATGACTACGTTTTTAAAGATATAAAACGTTGGCATAGACTTTAGATTTAAAACACAGAATCCAGTTCTTCATTGATATCCGCCACGGCTCCCTCAATTTTCATAACCCTTAGGACCTGAAATTCCATGCTAATATGTCACACAACAGGTTTGGTGAAATCATAGGTTTATCGGTAAAAAGGGTGGACCACAAGATCGAAGTAATAGTAGACTTTGAAACACATTCAGTAGTCTAAAACGTTTATTATTGCACTAAGCTCATGACCCCGAAGCCTTAACTAGATTTGTGCCCCAATCAGAATTATTTATAGGATGCTTGCCAAAACCTTAATACCTCTCTATGTTAAATTGCACCCGAATAATCTCAGTGGACCACGTAAGGTGGGGAGCTGTCAGTCCCGATTAGACCCATCCATAACACCTCGCCGCTTACTACAATAGAATTAACAGTTCATTGCCTTGATAAATAGGGACTTCACGGCCAATAAGGTAAACTTAGACATTATTATATCAGGCCGTAATTTGGCGAGTTACACTTTAACAAACACTTGTGTCCAATAGTAAACAAGCAATGTAATTCACCCCGTAAAGTTTGTAAAACTCAAAGTGTAAAAAGGGGAGCTTAGAACCTCACCTCGAGTGAATGGGTAATCAACAAAGTATTCTCAATAGAAAAGGCGTCACGAAGGGAATCGAGGCAACCTAAATCTATATAGGTTGTTCATAAGTATTAAACACTTTGTTAATTCTAGGTGATAAGCTCATGGCATACTTATCGTGCGGGCTATCATTTTTTAGCGGTCCTGTTAGTGACGTATGAGGAGCTAGGACACTTTTAATATCGTAAATCCCAAAACTCGTCTCGATACGCCACCCCGATGAGGCCTCAATTATGAATCTCCTAGTAATACTAGTACTTGATTAACTAATACCATCATATAACTATATATCGTACATCACCATCTAAACGTTTTGTGAAATCTTTTTTATAAAGTAAAAAGTTTATAAGTATACTTTAGTAAAACTGGGGTAAACTTTCTCGTTTTAAATCCAGTTTCTATGTTTATTACTGTCCACGCCTTCGTGATTAAGACGGAGTTATCAATATATAGCATTTTCAAAATCAGCAGCTTTTAGTTTTTTGATAATAGTGTTTACTGTTCATAACAGTTATCTATATTTATTTTTATAGATTTAGTTATCGTAAATTCGTAAATGTCGTTACTTATTCGTTTTACACTTGTTTTTTAGCGATTCCTTTCGAGTTACGTTCTTCGTATTTTAAAAGTTTTATCATATTATAATGTTTTAAAAATATAAGTTTCTATGGTGAATAGTAATTTTTATAAAAATAGTTTTATAAAAGTATATATTTAACGTAAACTTGAAATCGTATAAATCGGTTTTTCGAGTTTCTTATCATTTTGGAATCGTCATGAGGTGTATTATCTTTATAAAATGTAAAACCCACTGTCTAAGGCACGAATCAAAACAGCCCGCAAATGTCTTTAATCTCATATGAAATCATAAACTTTTCTTAATTAACTTTTAATCACTAGTTTATACTTAAACATTTTCCACTTAAACCAACATGTTAAAACATACTTATAATCTTTATTCCCATGACTATTTACCAATCACATTCATATGAAAAAGTGTTTACAAAATCATAATCACAAGTAAGTTATCCATTTAACATGTTTAAAACCCTAAATGGTGATTTAGTTATATAGAACATGTAAACACAAAAAAATGATAAAAGTAGAGACATAAAGGTTTATAGTTAACCTTGTGGTGATGTAATATGATAAGAAATATAATCTAAACCCCTTGTGAGATATTAACCAAAGCTTGCAAAGCTTAGAAAACCCTGATTTCAATGACATCCCTAGCTCTTTTCCTGGTATTTAAACCCTCTATATCAACCAACAAGCTATCAATACCCTTAAACATACCTTAAATATGAACCTATATCACTTGTATATGTGGTAAAATAAATTGTATGGATTGTGTATGGTACTTGTGGTTGAGTCGTGGGCTAGGAGGACCAAAAGGGAGGATATGTGTGAATTTTCACTATAAAAATGAGAAGTATATGTGTTCCTTACCTAGCACTTGCCTTATATACATAAAGACTAGTCAAAGAGTGCTTAGAAGTCTTGGACCCAATAGAGTAAAATAGGGAAAGTTCTTTGGTCAATGTTTTAGTCTTGGTCTAACTTTAAGGATCTTGTAGTTGTACAAGGACTCAAGTTCGTAGTTTGTGTGCTAGGTGCTCCCTTAGATGGCAATATCCACGGAAATTTAGGAGGGGGGAAGGGAAGGGATTTGATATTCTGTTTTAATTCTAGTATTACTAGAAGTCATAAAAGTTGTATAGTAAGTGTAAGTATAAACTTTAAAGTTCTATTACTCACTTGGGTTCTTTATGGATTCAATTTAGCTAACATGGTGAAATAGGCAAAGTTATTTATAGAACTTTGAGCATTGGGAATAAATAATGGGTATTTGTTGAAGCTGTAGATTATTTTGGTATGCTTCCGGTGACGCCTAAATGTTATTTATTGTTATGACACGTAAATGTTTAGTAACCAATAAAAAAAATATAAAAAGTTGATTATTACTTTCGTTTAAAATGATATAGTGCTTGCTTGACGATAACACTTTAATTCGGTTTTGGTGTGTTTCGCCTTTACATTGTTTGCGTCGATTCTTCTCATTCTTACGCATTCGTAACCCTCCGAACTATTAAAATCTACTCAAGTCAATTCGACTGTGTACGAGGAAAAAAAAATAATTAGCACAATAGAATGACGTCGTAAATGACTGAACATACGGAATGTTAAACGGTCACAACAAGTTTCAAAATATATACCCACTATTGGATTATGCAAGCAAAGTATCTATACGTTTGCGAATGATTGTAATTAAATAGTCACTCAACCATCGGGGTCAAATCAATCTCCGACAAGCCAGTGGCCTTGGGGGTAACCTCGAACTTCAAGCTTAAACTCATAGATACAAACATACCCCAGACACCTCCTCACAACTCATACCAGAGAAAATTACAACAGTCGTAATAACAACGCCAAAAATACCTAATAAAATACCAATTTTCCCTTAAAGAAGGGATACATCATTGGCTTTCAAAGTCAGTACATCCAACTGTAACGGTTCTATGTTTCCAAATACTAACACTACATGGGCAGGAATCTCCTAGAGTTCTAAATCAAAAGTACTAGTAATGAGTTGCGCTCCAAATCACCACGCCGATGATAAGACAAATTTAAGGGGCAAAACAATAACCTCAATCCAATAAACCTAAATCTTGAAATCCTCTTACTTACTAGTATGTGGACGCTAAAAGTATGAGGTTTGTGTCCATGAAAAGAATTTTGAGTCTAATTTCCAGAAACATAGGGCCCACTGCCCAGAAAGTTTTGAGTCCAAGGTGAAATTACTATTTTACCCCTATTTATCAAAGCCGTCTATTTTTCCAAAATTTTACCGCTCTACTAAACTGGGTGTATCTCCTGAACCGTGCGTCCGCAAAAGCCGAGACGACCGCTCAAATCTAAATGTGTTCAATATCTAGAAACTTATAGTTATTAATATTTAGTGTTGCTAAATAAGTTTTTAAACTTATTAACTCTATTCACATTTGGTCTCAAATTTTTTTTTGACTAGCTTTGCCATTTCGTCGATATCTCATTCGTGGGAGTCGGATCATGACTCCATTTCCGACTGCCTAACATGTACTTACGATGTTTCTCTACATCCTAGTTCAATTTACCAGGTCTTCTCGACCAAAGTATTTTGAAAATTACCCAACCACGCTGCTATCCAATGCTGTCCCTAAGAAATTTTGACAAATTTTTGTCGTTTACAAAATTGAGTCGTAATTTGAAATTTATTGATGCTTTTGATGTGAAACCAATTGGCAGGTAATTAGCCCTAAGATCCTTTCTACAGGTACCTAAATTTTCTTTTGAAAAAGTTATTACAAAAAATATGGACGTTATCCTCTGTCTCAACGGTTATACCAGATTGACTAGTTTAGAAAAAACAACGATATTCACTCATCCGAGATTAAATTAATCCAACTCACCAAATGTACCTTAACCATGTACCAAAAATCTCAATTGGCTTTCAATGTGCCGTAGACTAAAATAAATTCACAATCAACCCAAAACCCTGCTGGTTACAAACTGCTGTAAAATTCCATTTCAAAAATCCAACTAAACTCTATTTTATCCCTCCAAAACGCTATATACAAGCCATAACCAATGACTTAACACTCTTTCAAACACCAAAAACTCATAGATTTCCAGAATAAAAAATTCCTATGACTTACTCATGTAGAGGTCGGATGGAAAGAATCAAAGCGCCAAACCACCAACTTTGTGTCGAAAGTTCTAAAAATAGCCGTTTCCAAGCGAACGTTACGCGAGAATAAGTTAATAGTCGTTTTCCAAAACAATGAAGGGTTATGGGATGACATATAAATTTCACACTCCCATCAACTAAAAAATTTCAAAACAATAGGTTACGAAACAACATATGCGCTCAAAAGCAATGGACAATCTCCGACCTCGAAGTCGAACCTAATAATCACCCAATGGGATCAACAAATACGACAGAATCAACTCATCGAAGGTGAAAAGTAAAGTCGCGAAAAAGTTTCAAAGATATGATTATAACAACGATGTTTTCATCATGTATCAAAAATAATTTTATCACTATCGACCATCGAAATGTTTAAAGAAAGTTAAAACTTTCGCAAGAAGAGATATCAAGTATATATAATTATTACACATGAGAATGAATGCCGTATATTATTATATATACATAATAATTAATTACTTGTACCAAGTGTCAACCACTTGTTACGCACATTAATATGCATCAAGATATACCAATAAAGGCTTCTAAAGGATAGGGACCGTATGCTTCGAGCGCGCAGGATATTGGATTACGGTGAATAGGCTCATGAAAATATAGTCCAAGGTTTTGTTAAATGGCTTAGTTCACTACAACTCGTGCTTGGTACCACTCTGTAACACCCCCAAATACGATACGCAGCGGAATACAACATTTGGGGTGCTACTTCATAATACATGCACACGAGCCCTAGTAAACGTTTAAAGATACGTTTATAAAACACAATTTTATTTATTAGAAAAATCAGAGTTACATAGGTCCCAATACCAAATTAGAAATTAAATTTTTAAAGTCATAACACGACTTGGTTTCTAAAAACATTGTTTAGTTTATGACACTACTTACCGACGACACCGTCCTTATGATATTCGGTGTTCGTCCATCCAGCCGTATCAACACATACCTAACCTGGAGATACATGCTTAAAACCGTCAACCAAATCTTTGAGAGAATTCATTGACGTTTACCAATAACAGGTTAGAATGCATATTTGGTTTCAACAAGACATATAACAATGCTCGTAAGACAAGTTTTATAAAAATATTGATTTCAACTAAAATGAGCCATGTACGAAACTTCAAAACAGTCATTCCCGTAGGACGAATTATGTTCGAGAAGTATGCAATTCGCCTAATAATAACTACAAACTGTCCGTTTGACAGGAGTGGTCAACAACTGATCAAACCCCTGACAGGGTTGTTCAAAACCAATAGATTATTTAATGCATTAGCGTTCACCAATCAACAAGGCACATTAACGGTTCACACAGTAAAAGGAATCTACTCAATCGTGAATTGAATCATATTTTCTCATCACAAACACAATTTGCCGTTCTCAATTTCAAAACAGCAAGTATCCCCCTCGCGGGTATAAACATTTTAAAACACTTAAAGCGAGGCTATGTACTAACTTGGTCAGAGCTGAAGATCAATTAATCGAAACATCACGGAAAATCGACGAACACGATCAAGACCTTATAATTACGTTCGCAATCGATTTACATATACGAAAAGTTCATGGTCAACATGCGTACATCGTATAACAAAATCGATATATATAGTATAACATTATTCATACATATGTTGAAGAAAATCAACTACGCCTTAGCTCTAAAACAACTCCACTTAATTAAGTTACGATTATTCCTTTTATTTATATTATATATCGCTTAATCGAAAACTTTCTATTTTAGGAAACTTTCTGATTTTAGAAAGTTACTATTTTCGAAAAGTTATAATATTTAGTAAGTCTCGTCTTCTAATTATATTTATAATAATTTTTAGTTATCTTGTCGAACCTTCGACATTCAATTTGATTATTAATTATTCATACCGGTATTATATTCCGATTATTACAAAAGTTTTTATTTTTAGGATCTACTTCATTCATATGAATCGTTAAGTTTAAAATATCTCACTTGTAGTAGTAATAGTGTTTAATTATTGTTATTATCCCAGATAAGTTTAGTATTAACCCGTTGACTTTCAAAAGTCAAAGTTAGACTTTGATTGAATTGACTTTTAATACACACTTTACATGTATATATATTACTAAATCTGACCTGCTTCAAACGACCCGTTATATCATATTTTCACGACTCGGACTAAAAAGAGATTTTATGTAAAACGACATTCCGGACAACTTTTTAGTTTTAGCCGAGACCCGAAACTCGACAGAAAATGACCAAAATGCCCCTGTAAGTTTCTGCAGGAACTTTGACTCTTTTAAAAAAAACGCAGACTTTGGCCTTGGGTTTTGACCCGTTATTACTCTATTTTAGAACTAGCGAGCCTCTTGGCAAGGTAAAACGTCATTCCGAGCAACTTTCGTGCTTCGCCGGAAGGCCGAAACGAACTCGAAAGTTCTCAAAACGGGCGTTTAAAATCCTGACAGCAACTAGCATTTTGCAATAGCTGTTTGAAAGTGTATGTCTTTCAAATCTTGTTTTCGCCGTAACTTCTTCGTTATAAGGAGTTACGGGTCGTTTGAATTACCGAAACGTACATTAGGACGAAATCTATCATATTTCAACATCAAAAATCAGTTTTTATAAAATCTCGAACCTCGAAATCTGAGCCAAACTTTCTGCTCGAAATTAACATTTACAAAACTTATCGAAACTTCATTTTCACCTCACAACGATATCAAAATATGCCTAGCTAACTTATCTCCGTCAACTAATCAACCCATTCACAATCTATTCTAACCAACGCAGGTGTCAGACCTCATCACATATAATATACGAAATCAAATTAAGAACGAAACAATGAGATAAACATAACTAGGATATTTACAACAACACATAAGGTGTTGGTTTCAGCCTCCTTGTGGTCTCGGACTCTCGGACATAAACACGAACGCAAACCGAAACCATTTCCAAGCTAACCCACTCGATCATATCACTAATCTAACCCTTTTAAACACCTCTTTAAACCGAAATCATACGAATTAAGCCAAAAATATATCTTCTTCAAAACTTATTGCATGTGAGATTTTATTATATGGAAACGTAGACCTCAACACAAGGATTAATATTTTGTAGGTTGATTATAATGCATGTCGGAAGATTGACGGGAATGGGGTGTTTAAGGGTGGCCGGTTCGTGGAGCACAAAAGGGGAGGGAGGAAATGAATTTTTGTAAAGAGATATAATGAGTGTATAAGGTTGGTATTTATAGAAAAATATTTTGGTCACTCGCCACATTTAGCCCCTCCATCTTTATTATTCTTTCAAAATTAGTACAAAGGTTATTTGTTTCGTTATGTAACCGACCAAATGCTCGGGATTATACTTTCGTGACCATATTTATTTATGTTACCTTTTTCTTGGTTTAAAACATTTATTAAGATGTGTACACATTAAAACGTGAGTCCGGCTCAAGACAAGGAACCAAAGACGACATTCGTAAAAATAATAAATTTACAATCTTAAAAATAATAACGAGACGGGTCGTAAATTTTTACGATGCTTAAAATGATTAACGAACGCGCAGTCAAACGTTGACTTGCGAAACGTCCAAAAATAAAATTTTCCAATTTCCGTTTGTAATAAAATACGAAAATAATTATTTATGACATATAAGAATTTAAATGTCGATGTTTGCTCACATGAATTTATAAAATAATAGTTATGACGTCGAATTCGCGATCGGCATGCGCGTCGTGAAACTCGGGTTGTTACAGAATGTTCATCCGATAAAAGAAAATAAAAGTTAATTAATTATCCGAAAGAACAAAGTATATCTTGTCAGTTCTAATGCGAAGTAAGGCTTTTTTTGTACACAAGTTGTTGATTTTGTATATTTAGCATTTTTATAGCAAAAGACAATCGTCAATCACGTTAGTGCTTTGCAACCTCAAAATATGCAAACAACAATGTAGTATGTCAAGTCGGTCCGAAAGAAGTAACAAAACTAAATAACAGAAGGAGTACAAAAATGTTAACATATGAGTACCACTTTTGAACCAAAATCATACATATATAAAAGCCATTGTGTAAAAAACAAAATCATAAAAAACATATAGTTTAAGATATCCATAGTGAATTTTGTTTATGAGCCGAACATGTTGAAAAAAAAAAAAAAGTTGAACCTGTTGGTCAAACTGTAATTCATGATCTTGTATAACTCACAGGGCCACTTGACTTCTAACCCAGATCCTTCATTTTTTTGTTATTATACCGTACTTAGCAGTTCATTTTTCACCTGAGAGGGCCACCAAGGCTGCAACTGAACCAACGTTTCCAGCAATAGCTGGCTCAATGTAGTTGTTACGCACATCAT
>BQNB010160641.1:0-11328 GCA_026074375.1 Tanacetum coccineum
ATAATTCCAAACTTTCCAATCAAACTCATAACTCTCTGAACCAAAATTCTAGAGTACAATCTTCCTAAGACTTGACATATTTACTCGGGTTGCTTGACGTGGCTATTTACTATCATTTTGCTATATCAACCTTCCTCGTTAAGATTGTGATACAGTCATCAGCTTTCATTTTGGAATATTTATTACAACTACATATTCAGGTAAGATTCATAACCTCGCCTTTACTTATTTACATGTTTTATAAACCCGCGAGGGGGATATATGATTGGTTACAAAACTCTTTTATATACTCATTTATCTTATAACAATGTGATTACTTTTCAAAGACTTAATGAGTTCATAACCTCACATACTTTATAAACCTGTGATACCTGCTATAAACCATAAATGCAACTGTTTTCTAAATTATATGCTATCCTGATATATTATTGCCTAAGTACATGAAAATATCTCTTTGGGTAGTATCTCCTAATACCTCTTCAATATCTATTTGGGTAGTATCTCCTAATATCTCTTTAATATCTATTTGGGTAGTATCTCCCAATATCTCTTTAATATCTATTTGGGTAGTATCTCCTAATATTTCTTCAATATCTCTTTGGGTAATATCTTCTAATATCTCTTCAATATCTATTTGGATAGTATCTCCCAATATCTCTTTAATATCTCTTTGGGTAGTATCTCCCAATATCTCTTTAATATCTCTTTATGTGATTCATAAGTTTAAGGTGATAATACTATTCTCCATGATAATACTGTTCTCCATGATAATACTGTTCTCTATGATAATAATGTTCTCCATGATAATTATCCCTGTAATACCAATATTTCCATTATGATAACTTGTATTCAACTATTACATATCAAACCTATGAATTTCATTCAACCTTTGTGTTGACCCTTCTTTTTATGCATGTTTATCCCTGGTAATTGAGAAACTTATGGCACGAAGTGGCATAGACATGAAGATGGCTAAAACTTGTTATCATTCACATTGTATGTAACTAGATTTTAGGACCTGCCTTTGTAAAACTTTGATTTTAAATGAATGATAACGTATCTTTTGAACAACGTCTCTTTTGAGTCATTTTCTATGATTATGATTGTTATATCCATGAAGTAATACCCCAGATTAGCTTCTGCTGCTATATGTAAAAATGGGGGTTTTACAGTAGTTGTCCTTGATCTTTCTAGCAATAATCTAAATGATGAAATACCAGGCAAAATCACCAATCTGTTTGGTCTTGCTGCCTTAAATCTCTCTAGGAACAACTTAACATGGGAAATTCCTCAAGATATTAGGAAATTAACATGGTTGGATTTTCTAGATCTGTCGAGGAACCATTTGGAGGGTGGCATCCCAACAAGCCTTTTGTAGTTGACCTATCTGGGTGTGCTTGACCTTTCATACAACAATTTGTCAGGGAGGATACCAACTAGCACTTAGTTACAAAGCTTTAGTAATTCATCATACATTTGGAATCTTTCACTATGTGGACTTCACCTTTCGATTCCATGCCTAGGAGATTTGGTACCTCAAAACCCACAAGCTACAACACATACCAACGATGCTGCAGATCAAGATAAGCTGATAACTCATGGTTTTTGTTAGGGTATATCACACCTGCATACACCACTTGAACAAATAAAGAATACAAACAACGATTGTGGAAATTAAAGAACATGAGATATAACATGGTATCTATGACTTAGGTAGTCATAGCAGTCCATGAGGTCAAACCAGAGAGATTTTAATATTATGGTACATAAATACACAAGAGATACAAGTTTACAATTACAATGAGGAGGTATTTATAAGTGTGAGACCATAATCCACTTTACTTATTCTATTGATATGGGATATAAGCCTTCACATCTCAATAATCTTCCACTTGAAGGCTAATCACTTCACTGCTCTTCGTATCAAGTAATCTCTGTAAACTTCAAACCACCTTCCCTTTAACAATGTTACTGCTCTAACCTTCATGTACCGCCAAACATACAGAACACGCTGCACTAACCAAACACAGGGCTATGATACTTTTGATACAAGGTATCCTGAACTAACATCATCAAACTGGAAATAATAATGCTACTACTCTACCCTTCATGTACCACTAAACATACTGAACACGCTGCACTAACTAAACACAGGGATGGGATACTTTCGATACAAGGTATCTTGAACTATCATCACCTCTCTCTGGTAAGACACCAACCTCCGTTCATCAGTTATCTTGAAGGCCAGTTGAAGTTGCGCAAAGCTTCAACTTCTCTGTCTTCACCACCTTGGTGAGCATATTTGTAGGGTTCTTTGGTCTAAGAATCTTCTTTTAAGATAACTTCCCTTCACTTACCAATTCTCGAATATAGTAATATCTTATCTTGATGTGTTTTGTTTGATCGTGAAACACGGATTCTTCACAAGATGAATAGCAATTTGGTTATCACAAAACATAACACACTCTGTTTGGGTTGTGTCTAACTCTTCAAGAAAATTCTTCAACCATACCAACTCTTTGCTAGCCTCTGCAATAGCCATATACTCAGCTTTTGTAGTTGACATAGTGACACACTTCTAAATTCTAGACATCCAACTAACTGCTATACCACCCATAGTGAAAACATACCCTACATTACTCTTACCCGAATCTAAGCAACCTCCATAGTCTGAATTGGAGAATGCTTCTAAAATAACCGCTTTTCTACTAAAATAGAGAGTAGCCTTCGAAGTACATTTCAAGTAGAGTAACAACCACTTGAAAGCTTCCCAATGCTTCCTTCCTGGGTTAGACATGAATCTTCTAATAACTCTGATTTCATGAGCTATATTTGGCCTTTTACATACATAGTGTACATCACACTTCCAACTATTGAAGCATAAGGAACCTTAGCCATTCTTCGTCTAGAAGCCTTCGTCTTAGGTACTTGTTTCTTACTAAGCTTAAATTGGTTTGCCAAAGGCTGATATCTAGCCTTTACATCCTTCATATTAAACTTCTCTAAAACCTTCCCTATGTATTTCTCTTGGGATAGCCTTAGAATACCCTTCATTCTATCTCTGATGATGCTCATGCCTAGAATCTGCTTTGCTAGACCTAAATCCTTCATCTCCAATTCTTAAGATAACTATCTCTTGAGCTTCTTGATTTTTGCCATGTCAGAGCCTGCTACCAACATGTCATCAACATATAACAGTAATATAATTAAGGACGAATCAACTTTTTTTAAGTATAAACAATGGTCCATAGCACATCTCTTGTACCTTGCCCTCTGCATAAAACTATTAAATTTCAAGTACCATTGTCTTGGTGCTTTCTTTAATCCGTAGAAACTTTTCTTCAACTTGCACATGAGGTTTTCTTCTTTCCCAGCTGACTAAAAACCCTTTGGTTATGTCATGTAGATGTCTTCATCAAGGTCGCCGTGTAAGAAGGTTGTCTTGATATCTAATTGCTCTAGATGTAAGTTCTTTGCGGCTATAATACTCAAGACTAACCTAATTGTAGTCATCATCATAACTGGAGAGAAGATCTTATTGTAGTCTACCCTATGTTTCTATTGTAAACCCTTAACTACCAATCTAGCCTTGTACCTTTTCTTGTCATCCTGCTCTTCTTTAACCCTGAATACCCACTTGCTCTATAATGCTTTCTTTCCTATTGGTAATCTGACTAAGGACCAAGTTTGATTCTTTTCAAGTGAAACAATCTCTTCATTAATAGCCTTCTTCTACTATATAAATTATTTGCTACTCAAGGCTTCTGAATAAGACTCTGGTTTACCATTCTCTGTCATTAGCAAATAGTTTGCATATGGAGAGCACCTTACCGAAGCCCTAAACTCTCTGGTGGATCTTTGTAACTGTGGCGCCTCGGAGCCTCCCTCCTTAGAGGATGCTTTGTCTTTAGAGTCTTCTTCATCTGATCTTCCACTATCCTCGAAGCTCCCACTATTTTTGAACCCCTCACTTACATCTAAGCTGCCACCTAGGCTCTAAGTGATTTCTGAACTCAACCCATGCTCTGTAACTATGCTTTTATTTGTAAGGTTATCTGGTGAGTCTTCCAACACCACTTGATCCTTCTGATTTAGCTTTGTTAAGTTACTAGAATCTGTTGTAGCCTTGGCTCCATATAGAGAGTCCTCATTAAATGTGACATCTCTGCTTCGGATGACCTTATGACTCTTTAAATCCCAAAAGCGATATCCCATCTCATCTGAGCCATAGCCTATGAATGTGCACTTCACAGACTTTGCATCTAGCTTATCTCTTGCAACATCTTTCACCTTAATGTAGCAGTCTTACCTAAATACCCTTAAGTATGCGAGACTAACTTCCTTCCCTTGCCATTCCTCTTCTAAAATTCAGAACCCTAAAGGCATGGTGGGTCTGCGATTAATTAAGTAAGCTACCGTATTAACCAAATCTTCCCAAAACATCTTTGGGAGCCCCACATGAAACCTCATACTCTTTGCTCTCTCATTTAATGTTAGGTTCATTCTTTTAGCAACACCATTCTGTTGAGGTGTTTTCGGGACTATTTTTAGCATCTTAATCCTATTCTTAGCACAATACTCAATGAACTCTCAGCTACTATACTCTATACCATTATTGGATTTCAAACACTTTACCCGAATGTTTGTTTCATTCTCCATTGCAGCCTTCCACTTCTTAAAAGTGTTGAATACCTCAGATTTATTTTTAAGAAAATAAACCCATACCTTCCTGCTGCAGTCATCGATAAAGGTAACATAATAGCGGGATCCGTCTATTAATGCAACAGATGTAAGGCCATAGACATCTGTATGAACTAGCTTGAGCCTCTGTAGTTTTCTTGTATTTCCAGACTTTACAAAGTTTACCTTCTTCTGTTTCCCCAATACACATGGCTCACAAAAGCCTACAACAGCCTTTTGTAAATCTGGAATCCTACCCTTTGAAGCTAGAATCTTCATACCCTTCTCACTCATGTGCCCAAGCCTCTGGTGCCACAAAGCTGCATTGCCCTACCATCAATAGTTGCGTTAATCCCATCGGACGATACCTCAACCATATATAGGCTTCTACGTTTGTTCCCACGAGCTACTACCAAACTACCTTTAGTAACCTTCTGAAGCCTACGTGGTACCCTTCCTTATCAAGCTGCCTAACAGAGATTAACCTCTTCTTTATGCCTGGAATGTACCTAACATCCTTCAGAGTCTAACTTGTACCAAAAGAAGTTTTAAGGACAACATCCCTAACACCTGCAATGTTTAGAGTCTTGTCATCCGCTAAACGAACTTTACCGAAGCGCAGCCTGAACCTTTCTAACTCTTCTTTGCAATAGGTAGCATGGAACGATGCACCAGAATCCATTATACAATCATCAATCGTATTCTCAACGCAACATACTAATGCGTCATCATAGTCTCCTGCTGGCATGTTAACCGCCTTATCCCTAGAGGTTATAGGCTTCGAACATTGATTCTGAAAGTGGCCCTTCTGGATGCAATTAAAACACGTGATATCCTACCTGTTCTTGGACTGACATCTCTTCTTTGATTTCGATCTACTTCTGTTCGGCTTCTGCCCTATGTATTGCTTTCTTCCCCTGCCTTTGTCTTCTGCACTTAACAAGTAGTTTGAGTACTCTCTGGATGCCTTCCTATGGATATCTTCCCCAAGAATTAAATCATGAATGTTATCAAACTTAAGCTTAGTACTTTCGATTAAACCACTAACTGTTTTAACAGTGCCTGACCAGCTCTCGGGGGAATGAAGAGAGTAACAAAAAAGAGCTTGTACTTCATCATCGAGTTTAATATCAACCGACATCAACCTTGATAGGATTGAATTAAACTCGTTTACATCATCTGCAATGGAGGCTTCTTTATTCATCTTCGTATTAACCAACTATCAAATAAGAAACACCTTATTTGACGCACTAGGTTTCTCATACATATTAGACAGAGCCTTTAACAAGCCATATGTAGTCTTCTCATTGACAACATTATAGGCTATGTTCTTCGCCAATGATAGCCTAACCGCACCAAGAGCCTGCCTATCTAGCAAGGCCCATTCCTCAGCCTTTATGTCTGTACATTTGGCTTTGGCCAAAGGCTTATAAAGCTTCTTCTGATACATATAGTCTTCGATCTGCTTCTTCCAGAACCCAAAATCGTGACCATCAAACTTGTCGATCTTTATTTTACCGTCTTCTGCCAACGTTTTAAAGTAGCAACAATGGTCCATAACACATCTCTTGTACCCTGCCCTCTACATAAAACTATCAAATTTTAAGTACCATTGTCTCGGTGCTTGCTTTAATCTGTACAGACTTTTCTTCAGCTTGCATACTAGGTTTTCTTCTTTCCCAGCTGACTAAAAACCCTCCGGTTGTGTCATGTAGATGTCCTCATCAAGGTTACCATGTAAGAAGGCTTTCCTGACATCTAATTGCTCAAGATGCAAGTTATTTGCGGCTACAATACTCAAGACTAACCTGATTGTAGCCATCTTTACAACTGGAGAGAAGATCTCATTGTAGTCTACCCTTTGTTTCTTTTAGAAACCCTTAACTACCAATCTATCTTTATACCCTTTCTTGCCATCTTGTTCATCTTTAACCCTGAACACCCACATGCTTTGTAATGCCTTCTTTCCTGATGGTAATCTGACTAAGGACCAAGTCTGGTTCTTTTCAAATGAAACAATCTCTTCATTAATAGCCTTCTTCTACTGTATTAATTATTTGCTACTCAAGGCTTATGAATAAGACTTTGGTTCACAATTCTCTGTTAGTAGCAAGTAATTTGTTGATGAAGAGTACCTTACCAGAGCCCTGGACTCTCTGGTGGATCTTCGTAACTGTGGAGTCTTGGAGCCTCCCTCCTTAGAGGATGCTTTGTCTTAAGAGTCTTCTTTATCCGATCTTCTACTATCCTTGAAACTCCCACTTTTTTTAGACCCCTCACTCTCATCTGAGCTCCCACTTGGCTCTAAGTGATTTTTGAATTCAACCCATGCTCTGTAACTATGCTTTTATATGCAAGGTTATCTGGCGAGTCTTCCAACATCACTTAATCCTTCTGATTTGGCTTTGTTAAGTTACTAGAATCTGTTGCAGCCTTAGCTCTATTTAGAGAGTCCTCATTAAATGTGACATCTCTACTTCGGATGACCTTATGACTCTTTGAATCCCAAAAAGCGATATCCCATCTCATTTGAGCCATAGCCTATGAATGTGCACTTCACAGACTTTGCATCTGGCTTATCTCTTGCAACATATTTCACCTTAAAGTAGGAGTCACACCCAAATATCCTCAAGTGTGCGAGACTAACTTCATTCCCTTGTCATTCCTCTTCTAGAATTTAGAACCCTAAAGGCACAGAGGGTCCACGATTAATTAAGTAAGCTGCCGTAGTAACTGAATCTTCCCAAAACATCTTTAGGAGCCCTGCATGAAGCCTCATACTCTTTGCTCTCTCAATTAATGTTTGGTTCATTCTTTCAGCAACACCGTTCTGTTGGGGTGTTTCCGGGGCTGTTTTTAGCATCTTAATCCCGTTCTTGGCACAATACTCAATGAACTCTTGGCTACTATACTCTCTACCAATATCGGATTTCAAACACTTCACCCAAATGTTTGTTTCATTCTCCACTGCAACCTTCCACTTCTTAAAAGTGTTGAATACCTTAGATTTAATTTTAAGAAAATAAACCCATACCTTCCTGCTAAAGTCATCGATAAAGGTAACATAGTAGCGGGATCCGTCTATTGATGCAACAGATACAAGGCCATAGACATCTGTATGAACTATCTCGAGCCTCTGTAGTTTTCTAATATTTCTAGACTTTACGAAGCTTACCTTCTTCTGTTTCCCCAATACACATGGCTTACAAAAGCCTATAACAGCCTTTTGTAAATTTGGAATCCTACCCTTCAAAGCTAGAATCTTCATACCCTTCTCACTCATGTGCCCAAGCCTCTGGTGCCACAAAGTTGCATTGCCTCTACCATCAATAGTTGCATTAATCCTTTCGGAGGGTACCTCAACCATATATAGGCTTCTACATTTTTTCCCACAAGCTACCACCAAACTACCTTTAGTAACCTTCCACTACTGGTCTCTGAAGCCTACGTGGTACCCTTCCTCATCATGTTGCCCAACAAAGATTAACCTCTTCTTTAGGCCTGGAATGTACCTAACATCCTTTAGAGTCTAGCTTGTACCAAAAGAAGTTTTGAGGACAACATCCCCAACGCCTGCAATGTCTAGAGTCTTATCATCTGCTAAATGAACTTTACCAGAGTGTAGCTTGAACCTTTCTAACTCTTCTTTGCAATAGGTTGCATGGAATGATGCACCAGAATCCATTGTACAATCATCAATCGAGTCATCAGCTGCCATGTTAACCTCCATATCCCAGGAGGTTACAAGCTTTGAACACTGATTCTGAAAGTGGCCTTCTGGTTGCAATTCTAACATGTGATATCCTACCTGTTCTTGGAATGACCTCTCTTCTTTAATTTCGATCTACTTCTGTTCTCCTTCTGCCCTCTGTCTTGCTTTCTGCCCTTGCCTTTGTCTTCTGCACTTAACAAGGAGTTCGAGTACTCTCCGAATGTCTTCCTACGGATATCTTCCCTAAGAATTAAATCATGAATGTTATCTAACTTAAGCTTAGTACTTCCGGTTGAACCACTAAATGTTGTAACAGTGCCTGACCAGCTCTCGGGCAACGAAAAGAGTAACAAAAGAGCTTGTACTTCAACATCGGATTTAATATCAATCGACATCAACCTTGATAGAATTGAATTAAACTTGTTTACATGATCTGCAATGGAGACTCCTTCATTCATCTTCGTATTAACCAACTGTCGAATAAGAAACACCTTATTTGACGCACTAGATTTCTCGTACATATTAGACAGAGCT
Source organism: Tanacetum coccineum (assembly GCA_026074375.1). Taxonomy (NCBI): domain Eukaryota; kingdom Viridiplantae; phylum Streptophyta; class Magnoliopsida; order Asterales; family Asteraceae; genus Tanacetum; species Tanacetum coccineum. Next base: position 8,927 of record BQNB010160641.1, read on the forward strand.
TTTAACAAGCCGTATGTAGTCTTCTTATTGACAACGTTGTAGGCTACGTTCTTCGCCAATGATAGCCTGACCGCACCCAGAGCCTGCCTATCTAGCAGGCCCAGTCCTCAGCCTTCATGCATGTAGGTTTGGCTTCTACCAAAGGCTCGTGAAGCTTCTTCCAATACAGATAGTCTTCGATCTGCATCTTCCATAATCTGAAATCATGACCATCAAACTTGTCGATCTTTATCTTACCGTCTTCTGCCATTGTTTATCGTAGCCTGGCTTTTGATACCACTTTGTTAGGGTATATCGCACCTGCACACACCGCTTGAACAAACAAAGAATACAAACAACGCTTGCGGAAAGTAAAGAAGACGAGATATAACATGGTATCTACGACTTAGGTAGTCGTAGCAGCCCACGGGGTCAAACCAGAGAGATTTTATTATTGTGGTACATACACACAAGAGATACAAGTTTACAATTACAATGAGGGGGTATTTATAAGTGTGAGACCCTAATCCACTTTACTCATTCTACCGATGTGGGATATAAGCCTTCACATCTTAACTGTTTTTTCATTAGTCTTCTGATCAGATAAATATTTGGGTTTTGGGGAGTGTATGGCACTTTGGCTATTAGTAAATCCTGTACATATGCATATTTTAGTTTCATAAGCTATGTCAATGATTGGATTTATGTCATGGCAGCGATAAATTAATTCATGAGTATTTTTTAAAAACTAAATGGCCCTTTGTACTACATTCGAGCAAACCACTTGGCTGAAAGCATTATACCTGCCAGTAACGCCCTATGCCTTGACCATTAAGCCAAGCCTCACCTTTTGACATCCTAGTGAAGTGTATTTGAACATAATTTCTTGTTTAACTATAGTCTTTGACAATGCTTTTTCTATGAAAAATAAAATAAAATAAAAATCTTTGATATTACCTTGTACCAAGTCAAAGGCTGACCCTTAGGCGAACCAGTAACCTAAAGTGATGAACCGCCTATGTCCAAGCCTAGTGATTATCCTTTAAGTCCTGAGATGAAAGGTCAATGATTGTCCCATTCTTTAACCCCTTAAGCTCCACTGGACTAGTAATATTTGTATCCTTTTTATCAAAAAATGAACTATAATGATGTACATATATAAAGATGAGATTAGTACTAAAGATAATTACTTGTTACCCATATGGAAAAAAATATTGAGATTTATAAACGACAAACTTGAAGTCCAACTATCACACTCAAGATATCTATTAGGGGCGGCAGTTCGAGTCGGGGTCGGGTTAGCGGGTTTGGGTTAACAGGTTGGCGGATCAGAAAACCTCAACCCGAACCTAACCCATTTAAATAATCGCGTCAGCTATGTCAACCCTAACATGTTTAAACATAACATGAACATGACCCATTTAACCCGTATATATACTTGGGTTGGCGGGTTAAATAGGTTACACGGGTTGAATAGGTTACATGGGTTGAATAGGTTACACGGATTTCAGGTTGACCCATTTAACCCGTTTTATATAAAAAAGTTTACACATTACACGGGTTCAATAGGTTAAATAGGTATATGGGTCGACCCGTTTAACCCATTTAACCCGTATAATAAAAATAAATATACTTTTTAATTTAAAGAAAAAATCTTAAACGGTTTAGCGGGTCGACCCGATTAATTTATTCTCAACCCGAACCTGACCTATTTAATAAACGGGTTAGATGGGTTGACCTAAAACCGACCTGAAATATATTTAGACTCAACCTGAACCTGTTAATTTTCATGTCGGTTTCAGGTTGGGTTTCGTATCCGGTCAGAAATTGCCACCCCTAATATCTATATTGTTCGTTCCACGTTTGAGAGTGATGGAGATATCCTTAGAGATTTGAGGGTTACCAGAATGACCAAAGGCACTACCTACAAGTTAGATGTTAGGTTTAGTCTGTATTTTAGCAAAAGTCCAGGATAGTCAAGTGTTAAGTTTTCTTTTCAAATATGTAAGGGTCGTGGGTTTGTTTGTTCCAAACCTAACCTATGTGTTTCACAACCGACTTAGGGCATGTTAGAGTTGTGTTTTCTTCCCCCTTATCTCTATAAAAGGAGGTGGGGGGAGGGCTTGGTACAATTCATTCTTTCAACTTAATCAATAGTTTGGTTAAGGGTTATACCTTGTGCTCGTTCTTTTTTTCTTTCTTTTCTGTGAATCATTGTTGTTGATGTGGTGTGTTTTCTTCAAGGTCGAAGTTCCGCTGTAGTAACCAGGGTTGTTGGTCGACTAAAATCCAACAAGTGGTATCAGAGCTCGGGTTTGCGGGTTTTGCTGGTAAACTAGGATCGATCAAGAAGGTTTCTTTGATGTTGTTTTTCTCTGGAAGGGTCAGGAGGTTGTTTCTGTTTGGCTACCAAGTAATCACAA
>BQNB010160643.1:0-14775 GCA_026074375.1 Tanacetum coccineum
CTGTCGGTACTAAGTATAACTGTCGGTACTAACTATTGTACTGTCGGTACTAAGTTAAGAAAACATTAATCCTAACAATAATGATCTCATGAACAAATTTTGAGATACATAATTCATATGTATTTTTCGACTTGTTTGGATGAGCAAAATCAAATTAAAGAGCATTTGAGTTAACTCTTAGGATTTTATTTCTAGGTCGAGTTAATCGTTACTCCACATTCGTTGCATATAGGCATACACTAGACACTAACTCAAAACATAAAAACAAGTATAAATGATTAATATATGGGCTTATTCATGATCTTTTAGGTAACAATGCCTCGAGCTACCGGTCTAGAACATCAAAAGATAAGAAACTACATACCCTTAATATCAAATGAGTTTAGTCAACCATTGTTAAACACAATGGCAAATCTTGAAAAATGATATTTTCATGAGGGAAGGGTTGTAAGTCCAAACTTCGAAAATATAAGTCATATTCGTGCTAAGTTTGAGTCAATCGGCTTCGATTGTTTGTTAGACATTAACGAACAAATTGTACCTCGTTTTGTTCTTGAGTTTTATTGTCAACTTACTTTTACCAATAATCCTAAGGGTCAATTTGTTGTCAACTTTGTCATTCAAAATAAGTCATTCTCCCTCACTCTATTTCACTCCAATTCTTCATCTCATTCTCAACATATCTCTTCTTCATCGAATGTTGATTCTAAAGTCCGTCAAAACCCTCCTCATGAAAATTATGACTTGAACACCCTTCTATCCGAAACCATAACTCTTCAAACTCAACAACGAGATGCTCATCGAGATGGGTTAAGGTCAATTAGATAAACTCTCAAGAACATGATGGGAGGAAAATGGAAGTGAAGATGTCGGCATAACTTCTAAGTGACTATTACTATTATTATTACTTCTCTTATAATACATTATGTCTTTTAATTAGAACTAGAACAATGAATGATGACTTTCAAGTGTTAGGATGCTCTTTAGAATGGTTTTATCATCCTATTAATGCTTTGCTAGTTGACAATTTGTGTTCTTATATGAATTTTGTTAAGACTTATTAAAATTGCATGCTTAAGATAAATGATTAATGCATTGTTACTTTAGATTTACTTGATTTTTGACTGGTATGAGATGTGATACTTTTGAGGGAGAAAACTGGGAAAAATCTGCTCCTTCCAGAAAACAGCCCCATAATTCATCAGGCGCTCCCCTTATCAATCAGGGACCGCCCCCTGATATGGGACCACCCACAGGAGGGAAGAAAAATTTCAAAGTCTCTCTTTTTTGTATCTTTGACCACCCTAGTCCTAGAATCTTACTGGAATTTCCCTCTTTGAACACACAATTTATTCAATCTTCATCTCCAACACCATGCTTTGCCATTTCCTTTCATCTTTCTTATTATTTAAATCATCAATTACTTTCATCTTTCTCATCATCACCATCTTCCTCATACTTTCTTCTTCCACACAAATGTCTTGCTCAAATCATCACCCTAACCTATCTAGAAAACCAAGAATGTCGGTTCGTCAAGTATGGAAGGGAAAGACACCTTTACCAAAATCATCACCTACTTGTCTTAATGACTCACCAACACCACCTTCAAGAAACACTCCTCACTCTATCTCACCACCTATGAACTACCCACAAAGAGATCAAATCATTAATCAACTCCACACCATCTCCACACTTATTGATTCTCAAACTCCTACACCAACCTCCCCACTACACCTATTGGTTCAACCTCCTACTAATGCTCAAGTAGGGTGTCATGCTAGCTTTTGTCATTGTTGTAGGTACACCACCAACCACTTCTACTCTTTAAGGAATGAAATTAATTTCATTCAATTCCTTGTCACACGTCTCATACCCCAATCACAAGTCCATCACCACAATGATTCACCATCTTCATCATTCTTACTCTTTAATTAATCACTCCCACATGATTAATTTGTTTAAATAAATGTTCACTACCTTTTGAGTATCACATCTTATGAAGTCAAAAATCATATACTAGTTTACTCTTATTAGATGCTTTAATATGTTTTGTTCTATTATGATGATCTTATGTTGTATCATCTTATATTGTCCTTATGGCTATATATGATCTCTTTATGAATTTAAATGCACTTTATTTATAAGTTTCTAAATGTGTAGATTATACTCTTAAGATATTTGTCATGCTATGTTGGTTTGCACTTGTATTTCTAACCTTGTTTTGTAGCAAAGAAATTATCGTAAGATCGATCCCTTGATGCCCCAAACAAGGAGGAGCTTACATTAAGGGGGAGTCTTTAATCGTCGGTTTCTTTCTCTCTACTACGACTCGACGATTAGCCTTTTTAGATTCGACAAAAAGGGGGAGAAATATAATTAAACTCATTAATAATTTATAAACTTCTACTTTTATACTAAATGAGTTTATGTTTTGTCATCATCAAAAAGGGGGAGATTGTTAATACAAATAATGTCTAAAAATGTTATTTATATTTTTCGACCTCTTAATGTTTTGATAATAACAAAATGTAAAAATGTTTACGATAAAAATAAACGTTTATAAATTACTAATCATAAAATTCTATTTCTAAGATTAATCACTTAAGGTATGAATAATAAATCACTAAACATGATTAGTGATCAAGAAAATATTTTTTCTTAAACCTTACATTTCTACAAAAGTGTTTTTATAAAAATATAAAAACAAAATATTTATTCATAAAAGAAATGTTTTATTAAAACATTAAATTTGAAATTAGATTTTTCACCCTAAAATGGAAGGTTCTAAAACAGATAACACATCCACTACAAAAGACAAAAGAGGGAGCGTACTCTACGGCGGCCCCTTTATAGGCCTGGCGGCCCCCTTATATATTAGGGACCGCCGCCAGCATAACGGCTCTTTTTTTGTCTTCTATAAATACTGGGCCACCCCATCTGAAAAACAGAACCTCATTGCAAAATTTTCTAAGATTAACTTTTATCTCTTTATTTCTTTCTTTCTATAAAAATATCTTGATCACTAACATACATTGATCTTGTTCAAGTGATTATTTTTTCTTCCTCCCTTCTTCTGCTAATCAAAGTGCAAGAGATAGAACAATCGTATTCTTTCTACAATACGATTTGTTATCAAGATGATCTCTCTATTCCTCCTCAAGATCTCAAATCTTCATTATATTTTACTTAGTGTTGTTTGCGTAAATTGGATTGTGTGTAGATTCAATAGTGTAAATTGTGTATTTGTGTTAATTGGATTGTGTGTCAATCCAATAGTGTATATCTTGTGAGTGTATAAAGACTTAGTGAAGTCTTAGATTGGTTCTAGCTAAGATTAGGACTCGACATCTAGCTTAGTGTCGGAAAAGAAAGTAAGCGATGTGTAAACGGTTTTCTCCGCCTAAAGGGAGCTTGTTGACATAGTGAAATCTCGAGTGGAGTACTCGGGGAGTGGAGTAGGGCGAAGAGGTGCTTCGTAGCCGAACCACTATAAATCTTGGTGTCTTGGTTTGATCGTTTCTTTCCTTATCTCTTTATATTGTTATTGTTTATTTAGTTCATTACATTAGATAGTTTACTTGTGATTCATATTGTTGATTGATTGACATACAACTCGAATCAAACCATTTTATAAGCAAAGTTTTAAAACGGATAATTAACCGGTAAACTATTTAACCCCCCCTTCTAGTTTCCTACATATATGACTGCAGAATCCATCATGTAGCATCAATCAGATTCGAAAGATTCAAACTTTTATTCTTGAATTGATTGTTGTATCCTCAAAACAGTCGCACCAATTCGGGCGAAATTCTGTTTTAGGACACTGCTAATTGCAGGCCTCAATCACGTTATTGTAATCTTCGATTTCTGTATTATACACTTTGCATTACGATTTGTAAATTCCCAACATTTATATCATAATATATGTTATAAAGGATAAGTTGGTTAAAACTTAGTCATGGCTTCCGAGAAGACACTAAAGATCAGTGATAATATGAAACCCATACTTATTAGATTTTCAGGGAACCATTTTTTCTGTCCATAAATTCATGCAACCTTTATTTGAAAATGAGCATCTTTGTCAATAATAGTCTTTTGTTTGCAAGGATGATGAAACTTTTGTGGCAAAAAGTTTAGAAGACGTTGAGCAAGTTCAGCCATGCCAAAGAACCTACATGATTTTTAATTACTTGGTTTTACATGGGCATATTTTTTTGTTGCGACAGATATGGCAACGACATGAATTGCACCACTAATGTCGATACAAAGAAATTTTTGAAATCATAAAACATGTTGACAACTTTGTTAGTATCGTAACTTCGTAAGGGCGATCCAAAGTTATACTAAAACCAATGCATTTTCATGAAATTTATATCGCAATGACGTATTTTATAACAAATTTTAATCTTAACGATTAAATATCTTCATACATGTAATTAACGTGTTTTTATAAATGATCAAAGCTAGCTCGTCCATTGAGCGGAGCATGAAGCTAGTATTTGAGTATAATCATCCGATTTTGATTTGATCCTACAATTTAAATTTTGCAAAAAACAAAAACAATCAATAAAAAATCCTCGATCTTAACAAAAAAAATAAATAACGAAACATGCTGGCACAATGGTTCTGTTATTTTAATTCTCATGCATGGCACTTTTCTATATATGTTTGCTGCTACTGTATTTGCATTTGTTTTGGTCTTTTCGATTTTTTGTTATTCTTCTTTAGGTTTATTCGTTGTCTAGTTAAAACCCATCTAAATATAAGTTTCACTCCGATGTACGAACTTTATTCTCAACCACACTGTCGCAACGCCCAGGTAATAATTCTATGTTGTAATAAGATATTAAGATGAGTTGTCTTTGTAATTTGTAGCCATGTTCTCGTTCTAGACTGGTCGGGTGGCCATTTTCAGCATGTTCGTCATTAACTTGCTTCTACCATTGGTCCTATGCCATTAATAAAACCTTTTAAGAGCATTTTGACAATCTGTAGTTTATGATTCCTACTAAAACTTAAACTTGACTATCCGTTTGATGTCATTAACACGCTTGTAATTAGATCGATCCACTCAAGCGATCATGGACTAATTTGTTCAGAACACACGAAGTAGTTTTGCTTCGCCTCCTAAGTCCTACCTAACGAGACCGTCCTTTGTCGATTGTGAATAGGTGCATATTTTTATGCTACGAGGCAAATCGACAACCATCACTTGCCTGCCTTGTCATATAAGGCAATTGATGCTAGTAGCGTCTCGAAACTTTTTGAAAATTTGTGTGGACCATGAACAATTGTGTACGATGTTATAGATTGACCCTATATATTCTTTATGAGCATATATTGTTTTATTTTCTCATCGGTCCCCTATAACCAAGCCAACAAATGAAATCAATGCGCAAAATATCAATTACTCCGTATCAAATGTACTACTCATTATCTGTCACAGTGTCACTTGATCATCATTTAATGGTCCCATTAAATTATGAGAGAGGTGTAACACTTTGATTGGCTAGAAAATATGACCATTACCATATTTTTAGTATACTTGTGTACCAAGTATTTCACACTACTAAAAATTTTCTTTTCTAAAAGGCAGCTATATAAATGCTGGTTGTATTGCAGGTGATATCCCTTTCAATTACCTTGGTCTCCCCATTGGTTCCAATATGAAGTCTATTGCTAGCTGGAAGACGCTTGTTGATCGTTTTCATATGAGGCTTTCCTCTTGGAAAGCTAATCTTCTGTCGATTGGGGGTCGTCTGACTCTTATCAAGTATGTGCTTGGTAGTCTTGGTATATACTATCTATCGATTTTCAGAGCACCCGAATCGGTCCTTCAAGACCTGGAAAGAATTTGGGCTAAATTTTTTTGGGGTGGTAATAAATAAACCGATTACGAAAAATTAAGGGGGGGCTCAGCGGGTTTTTGGGTTGGACGTCAAATTAGATTTTTCGGGTTGCGTGGGGTATTTGGTCGGAAAACTATCTTGACCCCGTTTATTAAAAAAACAGGTTTAAGGTTTTCGGGTTTTGGAGGATAATTAATTAAGCGGAGGTCGAACCCGTTCAAAAGACCCCGCTTGTTAAGATTTTTTTCTAAAAAATTATTAAATTATTTTTTATATTTTTATTTTATTTGTGTTTAATTGGGTTTTAAAAACAGGGGTCGGGGGACCCCGCAAAAACCGTTTAACAACTTGTTTAAACCCGGTTGTAATGTACCAAAAACTTTTTGTATAATTAATTCGGGTTAGGGTGTTGGTTAGGGATGGGTCAAAAAAATCCCGAAAAAAAACCCGGTTTAAAATAATAAACCTATTAAAAAAAAATCAACCCGTTTGTTTGTCAAACCTAATTTTTAACCCGCCTCAAACCCCACAAACTATAAATATATGGGTTTATAAAAATTTGGGGGTTTCAGGTTCAGGGGTTATGGTGTATAAAAAAAAACAGGTTTAGGGGTGACAAAGGGCTGACCCGAATTATTTAAAAATGGGTCAGGTTTTCGGGTTGGAGGTGGTTTTTTCTGACCGCCAAAAATAACACCTGGGGTCCAACCCGATACCCGGGGGGACATGAAATTGCTACCCCTACAAATTACTAACGCTTAAACCAACGGAACACGGAATTTTCAAAATTCTTGAATGGGGGGAACCATTAATAGATTTACCCAACATTAGTGTAAAGGAACTTCCCCTCACTAAAAGGCTACATGGGACCCTAAAACTAAGTGGGCTCAACAGTATACTCTAGTTAAGTTTTCCTAAACTAAAATTTCGACTATTAAAATGGGTACACTAGGGACTTTTTGGGGGGAAAAGTAGGCGGAAATTTCGCCTCCGTTAATCCCAAAAAATAAACCGATTTTTTCAAAAACGGATAATAAAAAAACCAAATAAGTTAATGAGGGGGGGAAAATTTTCTGTTTTAAAGATGTGTATTTAATAATTTGGGGTTGAATAGGGTACTTCACAATTATTAAACCCGGAATAACAACACCGAGGACGGTGGGGGGGGGGGACCCCCACCCGCCAACCAAAACCTTTAAAACCAAGTTATTTTCTAAAAAACCTCAAATAGACTAACTTTGGAATGCGTTAAAAAAAAAAACTTGGGAATTTGTCGTAAAGCATCCATGCCACCAAAAGAGAGGGCCTCGGGTTTTGTGCAAAATTTATACGCGTTCTTAGGCAACCTTTTTGTTTAGGGTTTCTCTAAATTATGTTTTGTCCTTGGGGCACGGGTATGCACCGCTATCTAGGGAATTTATTCTTTGTAGTCTTTGTAAATTGTGTACCAAAAAACTCTTAATAATTTAATTCCCATTTTTAGTGACTTTCCTTTTTTAAACATGGTATCAGAAGGTGAAAATTAGGGTTTAGGGGATCATTATTTTGATGCCTCCCCCAGGGGATTTTGGGGATTTGCAAACTATTCTTGGAGGTTATTGTCTGTTTATTGCAAAAGGCGGTTCGCTTTAGGGTGGTTTTAAAGGCCATATTTTGTTGGGGAACCCTTTCGGGGCTTGGTTTTCAGCGAATTTGGCTTTGTTGTATCTTACGTCGTAATATTAGTCTTTACCTTTTCATTATACCGTTGTGGGGGGGTGGGAACTCTTTCATTAATTTATTTTTAAGGGAAATGGGTTTTGGATAATCAACGGCTTTTATTTGACTTTTTCATACTGTTTGAGTTTTGATATTTTGTTTTTGGGGGGGGACTGTCTTTCTGAGGCATTGGTCGCAACAAAAACTTATTTGCACTTCATTTGCGTTATAGGGGCGGGACTTTTCTATAACAAATTCTTGGTGTTCGCTTAATAAAAACTATTTTTCTGGGTATTTCGTTGTGGCTGTGGAAATTCTTCGAGGAATGTTTTTTTAACTCAGGCGGTGATTGTTATTTGCTGCTTAGAATCTTGAGCGGGGCCTTTAAATATGGTTTCATTGCAAATACAGTATCGGGGGGTGGGGACCCCTGTTGATTTAAACTGAGGGGGGGGGGCCCAAATTTGGAGGGAGGTAGGTGAAGGTGATGGATCCGGGGGGAAACTATTATTATCGGTGATTTTAGTCTTTGCAGGTGCTCTTCAGTATCTTACCCTTACTCGCCCGAATATTTCTCATGCAGTGCAACAAATTTGTCTTTATATGCATGATCCACAGGAGCCTCATTTTTTTGGCACTTAAGCGGATTTGAGATATTTTCGTGGCACTTTAGATTATGGGTTACAATTATATTCATCTTCTACTACCTTTTTAGTTGCTTACTCAAATGTGGATTGGGATGGTTGCCCTACTACTATACGATCGACTTAAGGATATTGTGTGTTTCTTGGCAACAACTTATTCTCTTGGTCTTCTAAGCGTCAACCGACGCTCTCTCGGTCTAGTGCTGAGGCAAAGTATCGTGGTGTTGCAATATATGCTATTGCTGAGTCTTGTTGGTTGAGGAATTTATTACGTGAGCTGCATACTCCCTTACTTTCTGCCACACTTGTTTATTGTGATAATATCAATGTTGTTTATTTGTCATCTAATATGGTTCAACATCAACATACGAAGCATATAAAGAGATATATATTCATTTTGTTCGTGGTTTGGTTGCTGTTGGTCAGGTTCGAGTTCTTCATGTTCCATCTCGTTATCAGTATGCGAACATCTTCACCAAGAGTTTACCTTCTGCTTTGTTTGAAGATATTTCGTACCAGTTTGACCATTCGATCTCCTCCCGCTCCAAATGCGGAGTAAGTGTTAGTCGATATGTTTTGTATGGGCCAAAGCCCGCTTCTAGTCTCTATAATGTACCGAACCCTTAATATTAATTCATTCAGTGACTTACCATAACACTTTTGAGGACCTATGGCACCGCTATGGCATGCCAAACTGCACCAATGGTTTGGTGCCATAGGGTTTTAGCTATGATGATGGCGAGTGTTATGTTTTTTTTTTGTGAGTGGTATTTTTAGTAGTGTGTTATTGAATTTTATTGGTGAAGATGTTTATGTCATAACGATGATAGGAGTATAAGTTACGTGCTGAGTTGACGGTGGATAACTGCCCTATATCACTCGATGCATCTACCTCTATTATGTGGACCATGTTCAAGTCACTAACTATTCTTCACATTCACACACATTTGTTTCATAGGCTGGTCCTTTTTTGTATTTTTAATACTGAGTAATTTTCGATGTCGATCACGGGTTGGAATTAATGATATTGACAAGTCGATCTATAATTTTGTTTACGTGGATACGTTTTGGGTAACTCGTTTTGTTTTATTTGATCAGCATCGTTCACTTTATAACTCATCTGTGACTAGCTTTTACGAAGAAATGTTTGTTTTTGCTATATCATCCAACACCAAAGTTAAATTTAATTGTCACACTTGTATTTTATTCTTATGAGTTATGTTGGTCATTAAACATAAAAGATGGATGCTTGTATATTACTCAATCGTATAAAAATAAGTTATTGGAGCATGTGGGATATTTGATTTGGCATGGTGGAATTAGGTAGGAAGATCCATAAATGCTGACTAATATACACCTAACCTTCAAGTGTCGTATCGAAATCTTCACTTGCTAAAGGGTCTTTTGTTAATTATTCAATCTCAATGCATGCTCCTTTTTGTGTTTTTAATAAACATTTATCTCGACAATCAAATTTAGTTTGATATGTTTTTCTTAAAAGAAACATTACCAAATGTTATTAGATTATTTGCATATAAGAAAACATAAACCTTTTACGAAAACTTGTTTTTACAAAAATCAAGTGGTTTTGTTATCCTAGGTTATACATGATCCATTATCATTTTTCTACAAAATAGCATCCTTTAAGGTGTTCGGGTAAAGGTTATTTAACAGGCTATTAAGTGTTTGGATATGCATTATGTAACCATTTGAAATAAGTGTAAAATCGTTTCGGAAACCATACTCAAAATGGGCAAACAGATAGGTTTTTTGAGGATGTTGACCAGTTAGGGTCCATTATAGATTATAGAGATAGACGCAACATTAATGGACCCTGAACCGACAGACCGGGTTTGGATCCACTATATGATAGTTTATTCACTAATATTTTCAACGCCTACTAAATGTTTGATAATTTGAACATTATGATCAGATGTTTGCGCCAATATATGCCATTAAAGTTCAAAAAGCTACAAAAATTCTTTATGAATTTCTGAAAGTTAAATATAAAAGAAAACCCTCATCTGATAACATGATGAAACTAAAATTACGTATACGGACATATAAACATACCTAAATTAACACAATCACAGTTCTATAGTTAGCTATAAGTTGAGATCAAATTTATAATTCAAAGAAGCATCTACCACAACCGGATTATGCAACTGATACGGTGCTCGTTCGTTTGCCCTATCTTTCCTCTTGGCCAAAAACTTGTTTAGCGATGCTCGTCTTGCTATTGGTAAATCCAACTCCACTTGTTCTCGCGTTTCGAAAGCCTCACATGGAGAATTTGAAGTTGAAGCCATTTGAACTCGATTCTCGATATGATTTTTATTAGAACTAGAAGCACCACTAGCTGCTAACATCATTTGTCGCGCTTTATCAGCCGAAACACCATCAAACACTAAAACTTGTCCATCATAAATAACAGTCATTTGTTCGGTTTTGAACTCATTTGTATCAGCAGATTTTCTTGCACCATCTTCTTGTTTACAGAATAAATCGAAACTAACATACTCAGGAAGAGGATTCACTGATTCATCCGTTTTGTTCGCCTCAACCGGGCTCTCCATGTTGCTTAACAAATCAATCGTAGTCGGCGAAAACATCTCTTGCTTACCTAAATAAGTAGAATTTTCTTAGTTCATGACACTAAAACGAGATAAATGAAAAAGTATGTATGTTTAAGGTATATACCTATATCATCAAGATTTGCATGGATTGCAAGATTTCTTAGACTTCCTTTTGCTTTAAGAAAAGAGCTTAATCGATTGCAAGTTGTGGCAAAGCTACTAGAGTTCTCCATTGGTGACTTTCCTTTGTCGGTAAAATAGTTTCTAGCCATCGACATATATGTAAATAAAAAGCAATGAGATGAGAAGAAAAACTTGAATGAGAATAAAAAGAGGGTTTTGAAAGTTTTATATATGAATTATGATTACAACCAGGGGCGGTACCAGGAAAAAAAATTTGAGGGGGCAAATTGTTGCCTCTTTTTCTTGTCTATATTGCCGCTTTGTTTTAAAGTTGTGCCACTGTATTGGGTGGAATAATATAATCCAAGGAGCCGAACACGAGTTTCACTCTGTATGTATTCACTACTGTCATGCTTTGCCGCACTTTAAGATAAGATTCATGTGTTTCCTTTTTCTATTTAACTTTTTCAACATATATTTATTTTTTGAACGAACAGTGGTATTTAAATCTAGTTTTATTATTTACTTTCGATGGCTTGTCATTGTCAACACCATGTTCTCGTGTCTTCATGCATGTATGGTTAAGAACTTAAGATGTGTGTTACCAGCAAGAAAAATGGCATATCTCACTGAAATGAAACATTAGTAAGTATACTCCTTTAGTTTATAAGATGTCACGAGCTTTTAAAAATAGCGAGATATCAATAAGACGTTGAATTTAAGGCTGTTTTTATCAGTTATCGGAAAAAACACTTTCTCACCGGACACATCAGCTTTCTCTCTCCAATTTTTTACCTTTACTCTCTCTCACATATCAGTCACCGGAACCTTCATCGGACAAATCATTTAATTAAAGCTTTGTGGGTTCACACAACACTTAATTTTTTTTATTTTTTTAAATTATTTTTAAAAATTTGTTTTTATTATAAAACTGCAAAATAAATTTTTTTTAACAAAACTTATTAAAAGTTTAGATATATGGGTGTGGTCGGGTTGACTTCCCAACCCAAGTGAAACCCGATAAGCCTTAACGTTCGGGTTAAATCTGTTGAAAAGGCTTATACGGATTTGATTTGACCCGAACCCGATAACCCAATAGTGTTATAGGGTCGGGTTCGGGTTATGTTATTTTTCTTATCGGGTTATCGGGTCAACCCGATAACACCTGATATCTTTTGAAGTCTTTTTTTTACCTGTAAGTTTAGCCACAGTTAGCATGTTTCTAATAAAATATATTACCACAAGCCAAATATATTACTTGTGTACGTGATTACTCATAAATCATAATGAGATATTAGTATCTTATTGCATGTAAGCTGTGTAGTCATCATATACATGCATCACAACATTAATGTTTAGAGTCTGTTTTGATAACTTTGATTACATTGCTCTAATAAAATATAGAGTATTAATTATTTATTTTTATGGCTGTACTCGATGTGTACTCGATGTACCTCTGCTTGTTTGCAAGAGTGTTTCAAGGTCGAAACATACATAAGACACACATAGTGAGAAATTATTAACCTGTACTCAAATTTGAATATTACAGTAAGTGTTTAAGCTATATACAGTTAATTGTTTAAATAAACAAGCCAACCCTACTAACCCGAATTACCCGACCCGATAACATAGATTCCTATGGGTCGTTGCTGGGTTCACTTTTTTTCTAGTCCAAAACCCGAAACAACCCGACCCGATAGACCCGACAACCCGATAACTCGACCCGATAACACCCCTAGTTTGATAAGTCAAAACTATTCAAATACAAAAAATACGGAGCAAAAAACTATAAAAACTATCTTGTCTATGTTAAAAAAAATGTAAACGCAAAAAAATGGCTAAGCAAAACATAAAGTCATAAATATTAAAAGACAAAATATACGTAACAAAAAATACTTAAAAATTGTATTATCCTTCGAATAAACAGTAT
Source organism: Tanacetum coccineum (assembly GCA_026074375.1). Taxonomy (NCBI): domain Eukaryota; kingdom Viridiplantae; phylum Streptophyta; class Magnoliopsida; order Asterales; family Asteraceae; genus Tanacetum; species Tanacetum coccineum. The sequence continues at coordinate 12,821 of BQNB010160643.1, forward strand.
AACACAAGAGTAATTGGGGTAGTTCTTAGTGCAAACCCTATAACCCTTAATTAAATACTCACTATATACAAATATATTCTACAAAATAGCTCACACACACTCACAAACCAATTAAATAATAAGAGTTGCACAATGCCCGAAAAGTATCACACTCGCCTTTGTGAGCACATTTCATCCTCCTTTACGCGTGACCTGTTGGGGTTTTAGTGGGCTCACCGGCGAGTGACACCCTTACCGGACGAATTGTGACACTCTCATCGGACCGATAAAAGTAGCCTAAAGATAAAACATAATTTATGGGTGTTCACTGTTTGGGTAATAACCGAATAAACCGAAAACCGAAACCGAACCGAACCGAACCGAATTTGCCAAAATTGAACCGTACTAAAAATTTGATTTTCGGTTTGGATATGAGTTTGACAATCTAAATCGAAAACCGAAAACCGAATTTATATAAATATATATTTTTTATATATTTATATATATAAATTGACCATTAAAACTTTATCCTAATATAGAGAAACATTTTTATGCTTAACATATTTTTTTTCTAAATATCTATATAATTTAAAAAAAAAAATGGTGTAGTTCGAGTTATTCGAGTCAACCTGCAAACTGAACTGAATTCAAATTCGGTTTTCGATTCGGTTCGGTTGAATTCTTGTTCGGTTTGGTTCAATTTCCGGTTTTACTAAAAAAATTAACCGAACCGAATAAACCGAACAACCCAATAACCGAACCGACCAACACCCCCCTAAGATAATTGATTGCTGTAGAATGAGGCTAAGTTTGTTATCCCAAGCCACGTTTACTTTTTAACCTGACTACCCACATTCTGCTGCAGAGCGTGAGAGACTAACTTTTAAACGGACCGATAACCCCAATGACTATTTTCGTAAATTGTCGATGAAAATATTTACGGAAATAGTCCCCGAGTTATAGGCCTGTTGCAAAGTTAGTCCTTAAGGAAGGACCAATTACGTAAAATCTGTGTTAAAGTAATTTTTTTTAAATATTAAAGTTAAAAAAATAGAGTTAACGGTCGTTACGTAACGACCGTTATTACTAACAATCGTTAGCACTGTTCAACTCACCATTACCAAAACAATACTGCGTTTTAATTATATACAGTAATATCACTTGTGCAAATGATTATTTTATTTGAAGTTTTGCTAACATGCATGTGTCTACTAGACACATGTTAAAGTATTATGAAAAAGAAATGTTTAGTTTACTAAATCGCAATTTAAAGGTAATAAGAGTATATTTTAGTGTTGGGTCGAAATAATTAAGCTTAATACACTAATGATAATTGATAAATCAACTAGTGTTATGGGGAAATAGATCTAGAAAATAATTTTCATGGCGGTCATCATCCCTGATCAATTCCTTAATTCTTCCTGATCTCCTTTTCTTCAATCCAAATCCGCTTCGTTTGTTTTAGATCTCCCTTCAATCCAAATCCTTTTTATAAACAATAAAATCCTAATTTATTCTTTTTCCATCTTCTTTCGTGATGTCTTCTTTTCGCTCAAAGGAAGATCATGTCGTACGTTTATCTAAATCGATTTTTGTCACAAACTTCCTAGAAAATTTTGGATCTAGCGATTTGTGGAAACTGTGCGAGGCGTACGATAAGGTTGTTAATGTTTACATTCCTAATCGCAAGTCCAAAGCCGGTATGAGGTTTGCTTTCGTTCGTTTTATAAAGGTCGATGATGTTGACCGATTGGTTAGTAATTTGTGTACTTTATGGGTGGGGCGAATTCATCTTCATGCTAATGTCGTCCGTTTTGAACGGCCAATTTTTAACCCTAAACCAGCGGGTTACACTAAACCAGCGGATTATACTCAACCTAAAATCTACCCTTCTCGTGGATCGTTTGTGAAAGTCGTTAAAGGCAACCATTCGAATGTTTCTTTTGCTTTTGTTCCCGACACTCCTTCCCTGGTGT
>BQNB010160645.1:0-14775 GCA_026074375.1 Tanacetum coccineum
GTGGCTGATGATCTCAAAGAAAGCTCGAAGATCACACAAGTCTAAGGAACAAAGTTCAAGGATCACTACATAGTGTACAATGATCTCAAAGAATGAAGAATCAAAGACTATGAGCTACTGACTGAAGGTCGAAGAACTAGAATGCTATTATTCAAATTGTATTTTATGGGGTGACCTCCCTTAGGGGGAGATTGTTAGGATTATGAAAAAGACTCGGTCACCCCCGTGTATTGTTTAGTATAGCAAAGCTCGTAGTTAGAAAGTAAGCGTATGACTAGTAGTATTGGGCCGGGCCTTTAGCCCAAGTGTTAGGCCCATACCCAAGCCCATAGAGCTTACTAACACATGTATATAAACCCTTTTCCAGCCATGGGAAGGGGTTGGTTGTTCATTTTATATTAACACTTGATCTTGCACTTTCTCTCTCTAGAAATATCACTTTCTCTCTCTAAGATTAAGTAGCCAACCCATCATCTCTTGCTTGTGTTATGATATCATGTATACTTCATCAACTAAAGAAGACTGACATGCTAGTTGAAATGGAAGATATGATGAAAAGATCTCCTATCGAAATAGTTGAGAACGTCCTTGTCAAGATCGACAAGTTCTTATTCCCATCAGACTTTGTGGTTATGGATATGTTAAACACACGTAATGAAACTATGATTCTTGGGAGACCATTTCTAGCGACCATTCATGCCGAAATAGATGTCTTTAATAAAGAAATCTCCTTAGGAATTACAGGTGACGGAGTTACCTTCGCTATGAACAAAAAGATGCATAATTTCACAACCCCCATAGGAGAGTTTTATATGATAAACTCAACCTCTAATAATGAATATACCTTTCATACTTCATCAGATGCATCATCTAGGGTTGAGAAAACCGACGATTTGCATAATTATTATGATCAGGACAAGGACGAAGTTGCAAGAAGCCGAGAAAACTTAAATTTGATATAAACCTCCCTAACACACACTTTTGTAAACAGGTTAAACAAATTCTGAAGGGAGAACTCAAATTTTGCCCGACATGTGACCCAAACATAAGGGAGTGTAATGGAGGTCTGAAGATTTATGGAATGGATGAAGAAGGAGTTATAAAAAATGGTACTGTTACCATAATGATGATAGGAAAAGAATAAACGGGGGAGGTTTATCATTTCCTGAGTTCCTATTAGTAAACTACGAAGAAACCCAAGAGAAAGAATTGATTTGGGACGATAGGTTTGAGGAATGGTGTAACAACAATCCAAACACTCCCACTTCAAGGTTTATCACCATCCAGGAAAATCTCAGTCCTAGACCGAAGGACTACCCTTTCAAGGATTGGCTATTGACAAAGGTAGGACACACAAACGTAAGTGAACCAGTAAAGAAAACCCTACTTAAAACATGGCTAATTGATTGTTTTCAAGAAGATATAGTAAAAGACCTGCGAGAAAGGAGTTTTGACGACTATAAGTGGATGTTCGATCTCAAAGTTGGCCAGTTAGCAGACGAATATGAATTAGGCATAGGAAAGAAAGGACATATGCTAGATGATATATGAGAAAATTGTAAGAAAGTACAAGGGGATAATACCTATTGGTGGCATGATCAAAAATTAGAAGAGGAGGAAAGGCGACAACTTGGAATCAACATAGAAGAGTATGACCCACCAATGTTCCACGTAGAAACTTTTGAAATAAAAAGTTACTTGTTTGACACTGGCCAAAATTTCATTTGTGTCACTAAAGAATTGATGGATGCCTTACCATTAGGAAGAGAAAACAGGTCGAGATTCAGGGATATGATCCATAAGGAAGTGGACAGTGGAACAAGGATCCACAGACAGACGTAAAGCATCTTGAGTCTAACTTAAAGAATCGTTAATAAACAAAGTGCTTGTCGGGAGACAACCCGTCTTTAATTAATGAAATGCATTTAGGATGTCGAATTCTAGTTGGTTTTTGTTGGTTTCTCTCTTATTTTGTAGGTTCTATCTACAAGGAAGTGGAATTCTAGGTCTCCTCGACTCGTTTTCATGTGGTAGCAAGGTTCTGTCTGACGCTATAACAGATATCATTACGGCGTAATGTTCTATAGTAGTTACGTCGTAACCTTCTTATTCAAATATCCAAAATTTTAAAACCACATGTTTACGACGTAACCAATCTCAGGGTTACACTGTAAAACCTTTTCTGAAACCAAAAATCAATTTGAAACCTTTTCAAAAACCGTGTATAAGTAAATAAACTTTGTGGGTATGTTCTCTGGAAACCCTCACGAGACTTTACTCGTCTACTTGGGTCACCAAGTGGTTTAAAAGGCTTGTTGTATACGCTAAATGCAACCGTGATTCCTATGAAAGTGAGTTAGATTTTAGTATATATTTATCTATGAACATTTTATGCTTGTTGTTGTTTAGTGATTTTAGGGGAAACGAGGTTGTTATATAGACACTTTGCAAGAATTCATCTCTTGCAGTCATCATTCGAAGAGGAGAGCAACGCTCAAGGGAGTCTTTTGTTTTAATTCTACTTTTATTTCATAATTTTATTTCCTTAAATGTACAATAGGGACATTGTACAAACCAAGTGGGGGGATGAGAGTAGAATTACCACTTGACCTATATTTGCCTTCGATTTTCTAGTTTTTTTTAAATGGTGCCAATTTTAAAATTTTTGACATGTTTTTCGTACTGAATTAGAATTAATCTTTGCCGAGCACACTATTATCCTATAATTAAATTGGTGAGGTTAAGCCTAATATTTCGTTTCCATTTATTATACAAAAATCCACCAAATATATGAGAGTGTCGGTAGTATTGTAGACTTTAGAACTTGGCATGTACATCTTGTCAAGACCTAATTGGTTAGTTGGAATAGACAGTTCAAGAAGGCAACATCTTAGGAAATCATCCAAGAAGCCTATATGTGTGTGTGTGTGTTTATCGACTTGTCATACTGACTTGTCGACCTCCCCGTATTAAACCTTTGTTGCACTCAATGTTAGTGTAAATTACCCCTAGATCACCTTGTTAAACCAATCTTTGTTCAAACCCTATATGTTTCGTTATACCATTTCGCCTTAGCCTACCCTGTAGTCTTTATTCTCTTCATGTTGAAATCTCTGGCTACTTAAGTCCATGGTTCGGGGGAATAGGTACGAGAATTTTATGCATTCGTGGAAGACCTATCATAAATGATCTATAAAGACCCCCATGTATCATTACTTTCGATATTGTTTATCTCAAGTGGGGGGATGTGAGTATTATATAAAATGCTACAGGGGCAATAATTAAAAGATCTAAACTCTTGTAGCATTTGCATACTTAAAAAGAAAAGATGGTGCAACTATAAGCCATCTATGTGCTAAAAAATATAAAGATGATGCAACTATAAGCCATCTTAATGATTATGAAAAATGGAGCTAGTAGCCTATTATTGAAGATCAGATTTTTGAACTTAGACTCTTGGACTTATGGATAGACAGTAGCTAGGTACGACAACCTTAGATTACATTAGACTATTTGTTTCGTGTTTTTATTTAACAACAATTATTGTGTATCCCGTGTCTTATCCTACCCTACATCGTTCTACATCATGACCATTGGTTTTGCTCGAATGAGGGATTTGATTGCAATCATGCATGTCTATTCCATCGTTATGGATGTGTATATGTGATTTTGTCGCCCTTGTTGGTGTAACGCTTTTGGAAAAGGACTGCAGGATGATTCACCCTTAAACCTGTATGTCACCCATGTTGCCTTTGAGACTGTTTAGACCCTAATTCTAGTTGGTGGAGACTTGTGTACTTTCCAAGCTTATGATAGAATACATGCTATGACTGTGCAATTGAGTGATCACCTCGAAATGAAACACTTAGATTAATAATGAGAGTTGAGTGTTTTTGATCCCCTTTTCGTGAGGTGTTCGGCTCTGGTATTTTCTAGCATAAGTAACTTATAAATTCATTTATCTGATTTAAATTGGGGAAATCTTTTTATAAATTATTCTAAACGGTTCTACTTGAGGGTAAGTAGAAGTCAAGTGATGGGATATTTGATAACATCAAATAGTTACTACATTTTAATATCAAATTCCCTATAAAAATGCTTATAAATATGTTGTAAACGTCTGAAAACATTACAAATTGCTTATATTTAGTTTTCAGGGACCAAGTGAGCATTTTAGCAAAAGACGAGGGATTTGGACATGAAATGCACTAAAGTAAATAGTTCAAGGTAGTTTACGGCGTAACACCCCCGAGGGATTACGTCGTAACATATTCTAATAAAGAAATGAGTCATCACACCTTTTACAACAAAAAGCATCTCCTACTTTACGTCGTAACATTCAAAATTCAGAGAAGATGATTTATCCGAGTCAGCGTTATGGCGTAACATAGGCGACAAGGTTACGCCGTAACATCATTTAGCCTAGAAGATTGGAAGCTTACGTAGCAGGGTTACGGCGTAACGTCTAACAAAAGTTATGCCGTAACAGTTTCGATTTGTATAAATAGATCCCTCATCCGGCTCATTCAGCATCACTCACTTCCACAACTCACAACACAGTTCCCAAGGGGTGAACAAAACCCCCAAAGTTCAAAGCATTTCATCAGAAGTCCAAGGGAGAAGTCAATTTACATATTCTTGTATTTATTCGTTCATAACATTCACTGTAAGAACAATGATGATTCAATCCATGTTGTTTATTAATTCTTGCATTTTTGTTACTATGAGCGGCTAAGCACTCTAAGTGCTGGCCTAACTATGTATTTACTATTGTTATGATTAATGTTTCCTGTTTAATTATGGTTCTGTTAGATATCCTTATAGCCTTTCATTGATCCCTATGTTTTGGTAGTATAGAGGGTGGCTTAGATCTTGTTAATCATGATATTAGACTTACCATGTTGAACCTGAGATTAACAGGGTACTAGGGTAGCTTGACACCTATCCCTAGTGTAGGAATTGACCAAATTACCGCATTTGCCATATTAAATACTTAAAAAATACAAAACTCTTTCAAAGGGGGTTAATAATCGGTTTAGATTATAGATTGGTCTTAAGGATAGTTGGGGTTTAACCACTACAAACTTGGATACCCTGCTCGTGTGATCGTAGGGGAATGTGGGATCGCAGAGTAAGTATAGGACATACCTCAAATGCCAATTTGGGTCTGTTGATATTAGAACCACTAATGGAACTTATAATTGAACATTGCACAGGAAAATGTAATCATAGCTTTAGTAACAAAATGGTTAGGCTAGCACGCTCTTCTCCCTGAATACTTCTATCAATTTACTTTATTGCATTTACTTTCCTGTAGTTATTAAAATCAACTTTAAAAACATTTTAAAAGTGACAAAATCAAATTAAAACTAGTAAACCTTAGCTCTTGGGACGACATCGGATTTACCAAACTACTGCACTATATACGACCGGGTTCTCTGCCCGTTAGTGCCTATATCGATAGACGAGTTTTATAAATTTAAAACTTGGCATATATTTATTTAAAACAATTTTACGCATCAATGTGCTTAGTGCAACCACTATCAACAATCTAATCGTCCGGTAGTAGATCGCATTTAAGACACACCTACAAGCAAATATGAATTCAAGGTCGTGGTACCCATTATTTCATGGGTCCATTGTGGTTAACAAATATGATGCCCAAGTTAACCATTCTTGGGTCTTGTAGTAAAGCACATAGTTTATGTAGGTCGTACCTTGAGAACGCGGACCAAGGATTATTTTGAAAACCATGGGAGTTTTGAAAGTTTGGTCCAACGTTCCAAGGTGGTTTTTTCCTTTGATTTGGGTAGGAGTTTTCTCTTCTTTGGGAGGTGCTATGTTGATAATATGAAGACCTTTGGTTGTTGTGAAAATTTATTCTTCCGGAAGAGTGATTATTTTAAAAAGAAGGTCTTCGGTTATATGAGTTTGAAGGTCTCATATTTAGTGTGGGTAAAATAGATCTAGGGTCAACTCAAGGTCGTGTGTATCCACGTCCATTATGTGAGATCGAGTGATGTCTTGTTTCCACTCTTGTAATGGGTGCTTGAGAACCTCGAGTGTTTGCAAAGTGAGTTTGAGGTATTACTGGTTTAACGACGCTTTTTGACGAAGTTTATTTTTGACTTTTTTACAAACACGATTGGTTTGTTTGGACTTGCGGAAGTGATTTTATCATTTTTAGAAAATCCAAAACCTTCCTTATCTTGGGACGATTTTTGACGATTTAGCATGTCGTTTAAAGCAATGCTACTTTCTTTAAATTTTGAAAAATTCAATGCTTCATCTTGAAGTTTAGAAACATTACATTTTAAAGAGCCAACCTCTTTGGTGAGTACATCACATGTTTTGCAAGGTTCAACCACCTCTTTATCATTTACAAGTTTCTTTACTTCAATTTCAAGATCATTGATTTTACTTAAAAGTTTTGAATTCTCTTTTTTAAGAGATCGTTTTTTTAAGTTTTTCAAATGTTTTAGCAAAATCTTTGTTAAATCTTAGGAGTTCCTCATTCTACTTTTGCAAATTAATAATATTTAAATCATAATTAGAGCTAGATGATTTGGATACTACCTCTTGAGAATCGATTGCCATGAGACATGTTGCGTTGTTTTGGTGTTCATTGCCGTCTTTGCTATCGCTCCATGCTCCTCAAACAAAAGTCTTGTTCTCCTTCGGCTTTTTACACTCACTAGCAAAGTGGCCTTCTATCCCGCAATTGTAGCAAGCCCCTTTTGGCTTTGAGCTTTCACCACCTTTGTTGCAAAGTTATTTCCGCAGTCTCTTCCAAAGTTATTGGCACCATTATCAAATCTGTAATACCCCCACAATCACAACGCAGCGGAATACCACTTGGGGTGCTACTTCATAGCATAAAGTACAAGTTACAGAAAATGACTCTAAGTGAGACGTTTTAAAAAGTTAACCATTCGATAAATTTTATAAAATATCATAGTTACAACAGGTTCCAATTGCAATGTAATATAAAACATTTTTAAAACGTTTATCGAATGGTACTCAAATTATAAAGCCTTCAAAAATATATCTGCGCGGCTCAAATGCTCTCAATGCTCAGCTAGCAAAATAATAACCTGAGAAAATACATGCAAAACGTCAACAATAATGTTGGTGAATTCATAGGTTTAAGTAAAAGAAGTATTGAAATAATTCAAGTAATATTTCAGTAAGAAAAGTAGCGTTACAACATTTCAAAGTATTATTTCCGAAATCCAAGTAGTGATTCAATAAATCAAGAAATGTTCAGTAATGGACCACAAGACTTAAGTAGTGTAGACAAGAGAAACAGATTCACCAAGTCTAAATGAAATATATATTATTGCGCTAAGCTCATGACAATTTACAAGTCCAAGTGCTAAGTTTCTGAACTGTGTTGTTTTGTGTTCAAAAAAGTCATCAGTACAGCTTATTTATAAGTTGTTTTCATTAAGTCAAGATAAAAAGTTAAATAGTTAAGAGTAAAATTACAAAAATCACTCTCAAATATACCTCAGCTTACTTTATGGATGATAAGCCAGTTCTGGATGGGCTTATGGACTCTCACTAGCTTGTTTTATGCAAGCTAGAGCTTGTAGATTCATTGTTTGACCCTGTTTTGAGCAAGGGTTTTGTAAGTCTCTCTCTTTTTCTTATTATTCTTACTTTCTGCAGAACTGTTTTAGTGCTTATTTTGCTTATTTGTTAGTTGAAAAGTGTTTTGTATTACTTACCAAGTTAGTACTGTCAGTTCATTTGATAAAACTGTTAGATTTAGTTTAACACTGTTAGGCCATTTCAGCTTATTTAAGTGCTCTTTCTTGATTGAAATTTGCTTAAAAGTGTTTTAATTTGTTATTTGATAATCTGTTTTTAACCAGGATTAAAAGAAAAATGGTTTTTGAAAGCTTTCAGGGGTATTTTCAAGATAATAAAGCATCAATTGCACATATAAATAAATATGTATATTCTACATATGTATAATCCATATAATCCATGTGCGTGCATCAACTTCTTAGTAATACATTCTAAGTTTTTATGATTTTGACCGATCTTCCTAGTCACTTGACAACCTTTGAAGAAATACCAAACGATCTCAAACTCCTTCCATCCTCCGTTTCTAACAACCTAAATTTGTTATAAACCTACTGTATTTTTCCAAAAATGTTTGACAAGTCTAACTATTTTTCAAAATTTCGACGACTCGAAGTGTCCGAAAAAGGACCTGCTGTAACCACTTAAAAGTTTGGCTTAACTTGACCTATTTAGACTCTTAAATAAAATCTAGAAAAATTCCAGAAAATCCTATACACCATGAACTTGATACAGTAGAAATTGCATTAATTAAAAATGTGTCCAACCAACCCCGATTTCAAGATAAAATAAGTACACGCCTACGTAAAATGCCACTTCAATCTCAAATAAGTGATACCCGATTAACTCCGTAGTCACAAAAAATTAATTCTAAATCTAGCCTTTAAGTTTCATGATTCTTTATCCAACTTGATCCTGGTCTCGTCACTTAAAAATCTTTATCACTTTGTCATTGTAAACCTCGAATGCAACCGATAAGCATTTAATTTCAACTGTATCTATTAACACCTAAATGTAGCAATAATCATCCCAAGTGAATCATATAGCCAAATTTAGATTTAATACGGAACATTTAATCACTCAAACAATTGTACCCGGGTTCCTTACAAACTCAGCTCATCAACGACCAACAAACTCGGCCCGTCACAAACTTATAAAACCGGCCTAACTAAATAGCCAGCCCAATAATATAATTCAATCTAGGCCTCTGATTTTGTTAATTGTCACTGGTCCAGCAACTCCATTGCTGCCAAATCCATATGACTTGGTCCATTTAGCTTGTTGATAAAACTTTGGCCCACTCCAAATCATGTATAACCCGATCCAACAAGATAGATTAGGGGTATAAAAGTCCCTAATTCCTAATTTCACATTTCATAACCCTAACCCTTAATCACACTAAAAAAATGCAGTCAACATTCCCATCTCTTTCCAAAAACAACAGATCACTTCCATCTCTTTCAATCTAAACTCCCATCTTATCATCTCTCCCAACCTGCCCTAATATTCTTCTCATCAAAATCTCCGTCCTCCTCATTTATACACCAAACTAAATAACAAATCAAGCTTCCTCACTGATATGTTCTTTGTCATGCGAGTGATATAACCACAAAAAGCATGACACACAAACAAGAACAAGTTTCAGCTTATGGTCATCTTCAAGATCTCTTAAAAAGAGGTCTCGGGTAGGTTATTGTTTGAAAGATTCAATCGAAACAAGGTATAGTTGATAACAAATTTGTTATACAACTATCTTTAAGTTCAAACATTAAAGGGGGTTTTGAACCTTCACAGATCAATGATGAGGTGAGTTTCGATTCATTAAGATCAATAATGATCTTGAATAATTTTGATGAATGAGTCGAACAACTGAGATCTTGGTATATTTTTATTTATTTCGAGTCTTGTTAAAGTTGAAGGAGATGGGAGTTGTATTGATGTGATGATGGGTTTAGGTTTAGTATTGGATTTGATTGATGAGGCTGTGATTATGGTTGATTGTTGTTATGGGTTTGGGTTTAGACTCACTTGAGTTTACCCGAGTCAACTCGGTAAATACCGAGTTGACTCGGTTTGGTTTAGATCGGGTCACATGAGTGTTGATCTCGTTCGATCCTCAAAGAGTAAAGCTCGTTCGATCCTCTACTCGTTCGGTTCACAAGTCTAACGACTCGAATCGTCCACTAGAGTTTACAATAGTTCGGTCCGGAGTTGTTAAGACTCGTTTCGGTCCCAAAAGTAGTATACCTCGTTCGGTCCTCAATCAAGGCAACTAGTTTGGCTCACACTTGGTATTTACTCGTTCGGTCCTCTTCAAACTAACTCGTTCCGTTCTTCTTGGTTTGGACTCGTTCGATTGTAACAAATACATGACTATGTTCGGTCCTCATCTATTTTTGACTTGGTTTGGTTCACAGTGAGACTCGGTTGTCCTTGTTTGTTTTGTAGCTATACCCAGAATAAAAGAAGAACAACCATACAAATAGACTTTAAAAATAAGCTCTTAACCAGAGACAATAAGCCACAAAAAGACTTTAAAATAAGCTCCAACAAGTTGTGACAACCGGCTCAAAAACCAAGACAAAATAAGCTGTTATAACCACAAAAAGAATCTGACCCTTTTTTTATTTTAAACCCATGACTTTTTGAAACAAGTGAACACACGAAAGATAAACAATGACAAAAATGACAGAAAGTGTGACAAGACCAAACGGACCATAAAGATAAATCCGACCCAAGAGTATGTTGCCATGGCTCTTGATACCAATTGTAAGATTCACGAAAACTATGATCCGGTGGTCTTGGTGAGTCAAACCATATGATAGCCATTTTAGTGAGAGAAAGTAGTGAGATGGAAGATGAACTTGTGTTATTAGATGGAAAATGGATGAAGGATACAAATGACTTGACAATGCCAAATGACTCAACCCCTCTATGGAAGCCATAGAGGGGTATATATAGCCCATACGCCTCTAAACTATACATAGTTGCCTATTCTAGTCCTCGCGTATGTGACTATGATAAATTATGGTAATTCTGTAATGTCGTCACGTAAAAGTGAATTCCCAACAACACTCGCGCTTACTACATTACCAATTAACGGTTCATGATTGGTAGGGACTTAAATGACAACGTGGTAACTTAGGCAATAATATTCAGGCAATAATCTGGATAACATACAATTTAAAACACTTGTGTCAAATAGTAAAATAAATAATGTGTTCAAAACTCTGTGTTTCATATATAGATATTCAATGATCTCAAATTGTGTAGTAAGCAAATCAAGCTTTAATCAGTTCATAAGTAAAAAATCCATGTATCACACATGTATTAGAAGTCATGTAGTAAGCAAGTAAAAGCTTTAGTAAAAATATTCATGTAACGCTTGAGTAGTAGAAATCAGTAAGTTTACTTAGTAAAACAAGCATGTATTTTTACCCCGAAAACAGTTTATGAAAACTATTAAAAGAGAAAAGGCGGGGCTATGAACTCACTGTAAGTAGAAGTATCGAACAAGAAATTCAACTTAGAAAGAACGGCGACAACGTCTCACCCGCGACCTATAATAATGGTGCGCACATTAGAAGAATATAACTTATAAGAAAAATGCATCAATTGCACATATAAATAAATATGTATATTCTACATATGTATAACGTTATACCATAGGATCCATGTGCGCGCCTCAACTTCTTGGTAATACATTCTAAGTTTTTCTGATTTTGACCGATTTTCCTAGTCACTTGACAACCTTTGAAGAAATAACAAACGACCTCAAACGCCTTCCATACTCCATTTATAACAACCTCAATGTGTTAATAACCTACTATATTTTTCCTAAAAATGTTTGACAAGTCTAATTATTTTTCAAAAATTCAAGGACTCAAAGTGTCCGGAAAAGGACATGCTGTAACCACTTGAAAGTTGGTCTTGACCTGACCTATTTAAACTCCTCAATAAAATCTAAAAACATTCTAGAAAATCATACACATCATGAACTTGCTACTGTAGAAATTTCATTAATTAAAAAGGTGTTTTGATATGGCTGCTACCCTCACAAACACAATCCAGAAAACTGTCCCCAAACGCAGATTTGACAATGAATCTCGTAAAATCATTTTGACTAACCTCTACTCACTTTTAACTCATAAAACCACTTTGGTTGGAAAGTAGACTCTCCGTGGTTATTTTTAGGGTCAAGAAAATCAATAAAAGCTATTTGGATGATAGAGTTATGACTCTCACAAAACGACTCAAAAATCTGCCCAGATTCTTATTTCGAATTTACAATGATCGACCCATCCAAACGCACCCATACTCCAACTCATTATACCCAATTCGATTTTAGACACAACCGAAAGCTTAAGTATGACTTATTTGTTATAAAATAGTTCTTGTTATAATATTTCAAGTTCAAACGGTTTCTGCTACGCCAAAGGATCATTCTTAAATTTTTACCAAATTTGACTTTTTAAAATATATGTTTTTCCTAAGTTTGACTCGTCAAAAACGACCCGCCAAAATGCGTTATTATTTATGGGGTATATTATCGTTTGACATAAAACGACATTCCGTACAACTTTTCAGTTATACCCGAGACCCAAAACTCGACCGAACATGATCAAAATACTCTTACAAAATTCTGCACAAACCATATTTTTCTTAAAAATAATGTAGTATCTATTTCTAAGCTTTTTGACCCGTTAATATGCGTTTTTGGACTTAGATATTCTCACGAAAAGGTAAAACGGTATTTTAAACAACTTTTTAGTTATACTCGAGACCCAAAACTCAACAGAAAATGACTAAATTGCCCCTACGAAAATCTGCACAAAACCACTATATCCAAAGTGTGCTTAATTTTTATTTTACTCATTTTCAAACTTTAAATTGCTCTAAAAACTTCATTTTTTAGAATTACGAAACCCACGATATATCAAATCGAAGCTAGGGACGACCTTTATCATATTTCTGAGCCTAAAATCAGATTAAAAATATTTTTGACACCCGAAAGGGGCTGTCCGATTTTCCGCACTAATTCATCTAACCCAAAACCCTTCCAAACGCGCTTTTCACTTCACCACAACTTCACAATATGCCTAATCTAACCTATCTCCATCATCTAAACCATTTTCAATCATCCAAGTTCTTTCAATCACTCAATCTTACACATGCACAATGATCCATGGATTCCAAGTATAAAATTAAACACATGCATACAACATAGAAATTAATCAACACAAAAGGGTTTAGAAAATACTTACAAACATAATAGATTGCAAGAAATCAAAGACACACAAACCCTTTTGGGTTTTCTCTTTATTCCGAAACCAAACAATACCCTTATTAATAAAACTCTAACTTTTTAATCAAACAAAACCTTGTAAAAACCCTTGCATTTAAACCTTTGTTGCTTTAATTATACTCAAAATCAAATAAATCTTTAAAAACCATGATTCTTGAAAAAGTCTTGCATGGTTGTTTAATCTTGTAAAGAATGATGAGGATTAATATAGGATTGATATAGGAGTGATTGGAATTGATTGGAAGAATGTTTGGTATGGCTTTGTGATGGTTGTTATGAGTTCGACGTGAGCAGGGAGAAGAAGGAGAGTAGGAAAACATTTTCTTGTTTTATCACTGTGTGTGTTTATTAAGTTTTACAATGGGGTCAAACACACACACACACACACACACACACACACACATATATATATATATGGAACAAAGTATCTCGTTAATTTCCTGGTTTGTATTGAATGAGAAAGAAAATAAAAATATGAGGGGTGTTTGGTTTTTAGTTTTGTAGGAGCACACAAAAATAATAAAGGGTGTTTGGCTATATATATATATATATATATATATATATATTTGGGTAAAGGGGAGGATGTCCCCGGTAAAATATATTAATCCCAATATATATATATATATATATATATATATTATTTTTATATACTTTCCACCATTTATATAGACAGAGGCAATTGATATTTTTTGTCACGTCATAAGTCCATGTCATCACGCAGGCCATGTCATCAAGTTTTTTTTGTTTTTTTTATTTTTTATTTTGGAATTGATTTTCATAAGATGTCAATCCTTTAGGATCGTTCTAATGTTCATCTCAAAACCATAAGAACCTTTCTGGTCTCCTAAATGTACTTTTTTCATTCTTTCATCTCCATGTGCAATACTTTATAAATATACTTTTATGAGAATCTGGTGTACATCTTTTGATCAAAGCTGATTTACATGATTTTTGTATTATTTTTGGGTGGTTACAGGATGAAGCGGCTACTTTAATTTATTGTTTGTTACTCTTATCTTTTTCCGTATAACATGTATGCAATGCTTCTATGACATGCAATGCCTCTCATGATACCGAAGTTAATTGAACAATATGTCTGTTGTTTCTTTAGGAGCATGATCTAGATCTCCCGCCAGAGCTTGCAGCAGCAGCAGGTCGGGACTTATCGAGTAGTCCAAGTCCATTCAGCTTTCCCCTGATCAATTTATGAATCATAATAATGATGGGAGTCTTGGACCCTTTACTTGCACGTAAGCATATTGGTTTATTTGGGTCGTGATTCATATATGCATGTAAAAATAGTTTAAAGAAAAACAAGGGTGAATTGTATTTCATAAAAAGCCTAAAACATGCTAAATTGTTTTATTTAGTATGTCATATTCATATATTGACAGGAATGTACAAACTGTTTTGATGCCATCTTTTTCAAAAAATAAAGTCATTTATCTAACAATTTAATTATATAAAACATTCACATTTTCAGCTCAGTTCTAGATTGCCAAGGCCAGAATATCAAGTAATGAATATCTGTACAACCTGTTCAAGGAGTCCAAAGACTATATCATCATTATCTGTCAAGGTAAAAATTGGGTCGAGAAAGCGCAAGAGATATGCCAGGTACTATTTTACAGGTAATCAATGTTATTATGTGTGGACCAGAGTTGGGAGAATGTGTGCGTAAGCGCAAAGGGTCCAAATATAACAAATCGAGTGTTTCATTATTAATTTTAATAGTGACCTCAAGTTAAATATGACGTAACTATGAAACACGTCATTTTTTTATTCATCTACTTTTTTGAATCACTTTTGAAATCAACAAGATATACAAATATTCCTTGCGACAACCTTAGATGCAAGCATTTTGCTGAAAAACTTCATGT
>BQNB010160646.1:0-14775 GCA_026074375.1 Tanacetum coccineum
ACAATACAAAGCATGATTACAAGATAGTTCAAACATAGTAAAACAAATAGTAAAGAATTAAAACATACATGACACTCCTAATTTGTAGGAAAAGTAAACTGGGTTACCTCCCAAGAAGCGCTTTTCTTTAATTACGAGTCTTGTAGCTAGACTCAAAGTCATACGTCCTTACGTGACTTCTCCTTTGTGTCTCTTAGCCTCTCTTTCCAATTTTATTAGGTGTCGAATTTCTTTGCTTATACTTTCGTCTTCCCTGTACTCGGGTCCTAAGGTCAGACTATCTGAGTAATAGGTTTTCCCACAGTCATCGTTACTCTCAAGGACAAAAGGTGGTATAGAATCGGTATTTATGTCCTAAAAGTCTATATGGTTAGACGCTTCCATCTTATGAGGCATCTTTTTCGAAAGTAACCGTTCTCTCTTCCTGATCATAAACGAGACCAGTATTCCTTGCAAATGGTTTTCCAAAGACTACTTCTCCTAGGTGGTGATCTATAATGCTAGTGGTGTCCTTCAAAATTATGAAATTACATTCGTATGTGAAATTTCCTATGAAAACTTTTAAACCGTTGACTCTTCCTACAAAGTTGTTGTTCTTACTAGGGTTTGATGGTTTTTGTCTCGACTCTAACCCTTTATTCATGATCTTATTGTAATGTTGCTTAGACATAACATTAATTGGTGATTCTAATTGATGTAAGCTTGTCTTTTAAGGAAGTGACCCGTCTTGCAAGAGATCTTAACGTTGTTTAAATTTCCGGTTCTTATCTTTTCCTTTACCCAAGGTGGTTTGGGGTATTTCAAAAGCCGCTCATGATATTCTAATTCCTCCATGGTAGGGAAGGTATCAAAGTATTCAATTTCATTCGACCCGTCAAATGAGTCAACGATCCTACTATCCCCGAGCCATGACTTAATTTCTTTCTTTTTCTTAGGGTCAAGAAACTCCCTATTAGAGGTAGAACAAGATGGATTCGCATTCTCCATGATGAAGAATGGAATAGTTAATGAAAATTACAAACAAATACACAAAGAAAAGATAGACTATGAGAAAGCTAATATGAGGAAATTAAATCTTACTTGAAAGGATTCAAGCAAGTAGAACTAAGCTAAACTATGATCAAAACCTAACTACTCCCCGGCAACGGCGCCAAAAACTTGTTGCAGTTGTCGTAAGGGACTTCTACAAGAAGTTTTACAACTCCCTAGGCAGTGTACCTAATCATTGTAGTGTAGTATAGGCAAGACTCGGGGGTTGTTATCGTTCTCTAGGGGAATAGGTTGGGAAGGCTTGATCACGGTCTAATAGAATTCTAAGGGTTGAGAGAAGATTATTTTTGTATTTTTATATTTTATGAAAGCAGTAAATCATATGTTTGAGAGGTTTGGTTGGTTTTAGCTATTAAACTAAATAATAATCTAAGCTACTGGTGATAACAATATAATAAAAGATTGTGTTTATTTAATCATGTATTACTCCCTAGATTGCTTCTCCTAGTGTTGTTGCTTTGTCACACTTGTGATGATCTATGTAATTATTTCCTAAGTCATGAACGAATTACACGAACCCGTCGTCTATTTAATATTCCGTTAAGGCAACGCACAAGTAAGGTAGTATGAAGACTATTACAAGGCCCCTAAGAGTATATTAAATGCATTTGAAATATATTAAGAGTGGATCAACCATATAAGGGGCAAGGTAGTATGAAGACTGTTACCCTATGGTATCCTTTCTACACAATCATGTTTTCCTAGACATATCAATAGCGATACAAACAAAAGCTGGTTTTATAAGACCTAACATGCATATTCATCACAAGAAGCAACACCACTAAGATTTACATCCTAAGTTTCATACAATCATAAATGAACACAATAGAAGGTTTAGCCAAGCATGTTAAAGATAAAGCAAGAACAGATAAGAATCACACAACAAGACATATTGAATGATTAAGATAGTCTTACTTGATTAAAACATGAATTGAAGGAAGTACAATAGGGTTTTGAGGCCCTAAAATCATCCTTAACAGCTGCTAAATGAACTAGGGTTCGTCTCTTTCTTTTACTCTAAAGTTACACACTTAAAACCCTAAAAACGGATTTGTATATATAGGAAAATCGCTGTGACGGCGTCGCATTTTAATCGTCACGCCGTCATAAGTAGAATATTCTAGATCTTGGGTTGTGTCGTGCAAGCTGACGCCGTCATGAAATGTTGTGACACCGTCATGGTGGGATTTGTGACGGCGTCATGTGTATTTTGTGACGCCGTTTCCAGCCTTTGAGTAGAAATTCTTGAGAGATGTTGGTGTAGGTCTGTAGTCTTATCCGTTTCTTCTCCAAATGAGCCCAAGTCACGTGTATTTCCTCCAAATGCCTTCAAAATGTTGAATACCTAAAAAGGAACGATTAAGTACCTATTTTGGGCATAGATACACGATTTAGGGGGTTAAACGACCCTGAAAAGTGTATAAAATGACACCTCATCAGGCACGCATTTTGGAGCTTAAACGAAGATATTTTGAAAATTACTGTTCTAACAACCAATGCGTTGTATCTATCAAGGAAGATACGGCGTATTTGTGCCTGCACTCACCAAATACCACGAAGGAACAAGATCCAATACACCGTATCCAGAAGAAGGCAATACGCCGTATCCAGAAGAAGGCAATACGTCGTATTCAAGCTATATGGGAAGAAAATATTCTGGAAGATATCAAACGTGGTCCCTACTCTAAGAAACCCCCAATATGCCGTATCCAACACTTTGGATACGTCGTATCGAACCGACTCCAGACCTTATAAATAGAAAACTCAAAAACGAATTTTAAGTGTGCAAAATCATATTCTCGATACCTAAACCATAAAATTCTATTTTTAGAGGAGAAAAAGAGCAGAAGATTCGAGCAACGCTATTAATTCCATAGGATACAATGAGTAATTTCTTATACTCTTGTAATCGTTTAGTTTTTTGTATCATTCGTTAACTCGGTTAGTTTACCTTGGCTAAATCATTACTTTTGTATTAATTATGACGTTTGAAGGCTAATACCCTCAGGTATTAGCCATTGTTATAAAGATCTTAATGTTTGGTTTATTTATCTTGATTTCTTAATTTATCATTGAATTGCTTGTTTATGTTTATCATCATACTTGTTTACGTGCTTTTGTATGCAACCTATCATTCAACTGGATCTAGTGATACGGACCAAGTAATCTAGATACCGAGATAGCTCTCCATATAGTGATTTATACATCTAGACCAATAGGATCACAATTAACGACCTATCTTTACCCTTAGATTGTGAGATTATTTAAACCATAAGGTGACCTTGGTATCAACGAGTACGTTCTAATCAATTAGTAAAGACTTGGTTAGTGGACTACTAGTGTATGAATTGCCATTAAGCAGTAAGTGGGTAAAGTCTCTATGAGTTAGGGTTTAACAAGATCACCATTGCCTTAATCCCTAAGATAGATTATAATCAGCCAATAAGGATGCTTTATGCTGATGCGTTTAATTGTGACAGAATTCTACATGTCTAGGTCTTAGGAAGAAGTCCCGTCTAAGTCTTAAGAATGATATGTCGCCTCAAGATAAGTAATCATTGCACTAATAAACAAACCAACGTTCTGATTAGATTAATAATGGTTAATACAGTTTTCTTATATTTGGCTTAACCGCTCTTTTATCTTTTGTTAATTTTCTTGTGTGGGTTAAAGTGTCTTGAATTCGTTTTAGTCACCACCAAACCGGTGCCAGTATCTTATACTGAAAACCTCCCATATCTATTAGATATAGAATTAACGTAGGTTTAGCATACGTTTAGCATAGATTAGACTAACTTAGATTGGAAAAACCAAAGTATTGATAAATTGAAAGTGTTCCTCACTCTTAGTGATCGACACCCTACTTACCACGAAACTCCCACCGACCGGGTACACTGCCCGTTAAAGTGTTGTTTTTGGTTAAGTCGGCAAAATATAAATTTAAAACTTAAATCATAATTTAACACCACATAACGACACAATCAGTAGTATTGTGGGTGGTTTAGATCATGTTAATCATGTTATTAGATTACCACTTGAACATGGGATTAGTAGGGTACTAGGGAAGGTTGATCATTCTAACCCTAGTGTAGGAACTAACCCTGTTACGCCTCTATCACTTAATATACTTAAAAAGCACAGAAACTCTTTCAGAGAGGGTTAATAATCTATATAGGTTATTAGACTAGTTCTTAGAATAGTTGGGATTAATCACTGTGACTTGGTTGCCCTACCTTTGTGAGTTTTGAGAGATTCGGGATCGCAGGAATTATAGGGCAGACTAAAGATATCTATTCAGGTCTGTCGGCTTTAGAAACCACTAATGAAACCATGGTGTAACATTGCACAGAAAAACATAGTTATAATGGTAGTAATGAAATGGCTAGGCTAGTACGTCTTTCTCCCTAATATCTTCTATTACTTTTACTTTTCGCATCTTTACTTTCTTGTTATTTTCATAAATCAACTTCAAACTATTTTCAAAACGTGACACTTTCAAATTAAAACTAACTGACACTTAACTCTTGGGACGACCTCGGATTTACCATCTTTACACTACTCACGATCGGGTTCTCTGCCCGTTAGTACATTTGTCAGGTGAATCGAGTTTTATATATTTAAAACTTGAACAATTATATTTTAAAATAAAATACGCATCAACCCTTAATGGTTTTAAAACGGAATTCAAATAAAAAGAATCTAAATCTATTGACAAAGATATTGTTTTAGAAAACAAGAATAAAGAATTGAAAAATATTGTTTGTAAGTTGTATCAATCTACGCAAGTTATTCACATGTTAACAAAGCCACAAGTTTTTTATGATAACACACATAAACAAACCTTGTATGATGGTAATGTGCTATCTAAAACACATGATGTTATTTCTGTGGCTGATGATGAATAGACTTTGATTTTAGCTGAAGAGAGTCGATTAAAAATGGTTGATAAACAAAATGATCCAATTTCGAAAAAAGAAAAAATTAATATTACTCCGATTATATATTTTGAGTTAAATAAATTAGCTGAAGATTTTGAAAAATGTTTTGTCCCACAACAAGAACTGTCTGCAAAGAAAAAGTTTTGGTTACAAAGTTCTGACAATAACTCTAAAGAACCTAGTACTTCAATTACACCTGTTAAAATTATGTCCTAATTAACTTCCAAAAGTAAGTTTGGTACACAAAAGTCTTAAAAAACTTAGATTTCATCTTTCTATTTTTGACACGATGGTAAAAGTAAGAACCACGCCTGATGCTATCACTGAGGGGTCGTGGGGCTTTGAACATACCAAAAAAGTTTTTCTAACCAAAATAATTCCATGGTTAAATAAGTTAAAAGATTTCTTTAAAGAGTTTGACAAAGGTCTTCATGATGAAATATCTGAAGTACAAGCTGTTTTCACCCAAATGGAAGCAGTTGTGGAACAATGTTCTATAGACAGAAAATGTTGTGAAATTCAACAAAAGCAATTTTTGATTGTAAACGATCGACTCTTGGATCAGATCATATCGCAAGATATTATGCATATTGTTGTGAATTCTTTTGTTGTCATGTGTGATTTTGTGAAAAAGAATGATGATATTGTTGATAATATCATCCACAAAATAAATATGAATTTAAAAATTGGTTGTGGCTAATTTATATTATTAATAAACTTGTTTTACGTAGAAAATTAGTTATGTTTTTTTATTTTTTATTTGTCAATATGAGCCCAATAATGTTTACCCAAATTTCTACAATTATACACATATAAATGAGACACACACATGCAAGTGAAAATACACATAGTATGATCATTGTCATATATGTAATGATATAATGTCAAGTAAACACACGTACATGACAAACACATATATAAACATTACGATATATATATATATATATATATATATGTATGTATGTATATATATATATATATATGTATGTATGTATGTATATATATATATATATATGTATGTATGTATGTATAATTTCTACAATTATACACATATAAATGAGACACACACATGCAAGTGAAAATACACATAGTATGATCATTGTCATATATGTAATGATATATTGTCAAGTAAACACACGTACATGACGGGATCTGAAAGGTAATACATGTAAAGTTACTTTCTTTAGTTTTATGTTTATGATGTGTTGGCAATTTGTTATAATTAGTGTAGTGGGTATTTTGGGCAAAGCTAAATGGTTGATATTCAAGATAGTAATATAAGCTGAAGAGATGCAACCATAGCTCATAAAATGACAACATTTTTCCCTCTGATAAAATTGTATTGTCTTTCTCAAATGTGTATTTCTTGTTGGTTGATCTTGTTAGATGATTTCTTGTATATTCGTATTGAATCTCACAAAACAGTTACCACATTTGATAGTGTAGACAAATGTAGTTTTAGTAATGGAATAAAGGGCGTGGATGGTTGTATGAAAAGTTCTGATCTTGATCTATGTTAATTTCTTAAAGTTTTACATGGGTATCAGAGCACGTAAAACCCGTTTTCTTTGATACGCAGATTTAAAGTTTTTTTCAAAAATTAGGGTTTTAATAATTTTTGGGGTTTTTGGTTTTCTTAGGTATCTTGTGTCTTAACACGTGTTAAATCAGTTGTTTCATTCATTAATTGTGTCAATTTTGACTTCTAGTCAAAATTAAGGTTTCTCTTTAATTTTGGGGGTTTTCTGAAATTGAGAGTTGTTTAAGTTTGTATGGCCGTTGTATGATCTTGTTGTGTGGTTTTTTGGGCGCTCTTTATGGTGACTGTCATTAAAATCAAGATTTCTTGTATCAGATCTTGATTTGGTTTTTTTTTGATGTTGTTTATGTCTTTTCTTGATCTCAATCTTTGTTTATTCTATTATACCCATAAAATAATTATTTACGGTTTTCATGTTTAATATATGTTTAATTAACTGTTTTGATTTGTGCCTTTGCAGTCATTAAAGTTAATTGGTATCCGTTGTGCATTATCTTGTAAGGTCTTCTTATTGTTATCTTTACGTTGGCATATTGCTTGGAAGCGCGTGCTTTGTAACACCCCTTACGCCCTCTTTATTTTCAGTTTTTTACTGTTCTTTATCTATTAGAGAACTAGAATTGTGAGTTGTAGGAGTTGTTGAGAAATTGGTGGGTTACTTGTGATTGCTAGTGTTTGGTGGTTTTTGTGTATTGTTTGATCTGTTCTGTGGTCTGATTGCTGTCTGCTTATTTTGTTCATTGCTTTTCTAATTCAACATGGTTGACCTTGGTAAAAAGCTTGATGGGGATGCTTCTAGAAGTAATAATAAGAACATAATTGCTATTGACATAAACAACCTTTGTTATCTTCCTTCTTAATGATATATAAATGGTACTCCTTTGATAAGCTTGAAATTGATGGTAAGAAAAATTGTAGGAGTTTGGGCTGTGCTGTAAAACATTATTTCATTCTAAAAATAATTGGGTTGCATATGATGGAAAGTGTAGTAAACCAGCCGCAAGTTCATGTATAAATACCCCTCTCCACATCTCTAGAGAAGGGTTGGTTCGGTCATTTGGTTATTTTTCTATCAATAAAAGTTCCTTTTTTCTTTCAATAAGTGTTACAATCACTTTCTCTCTCTAAACTTTCTTTGTGTTCATTTGTTAATGTGATTTGAGACATCTAGTGGTATCAGTCGCCATGGGTGATATAATGAGCTTGTATGGTTTATATCTTATTTAGATCATGGTTTTTAGTTGTCTTTTGGTTTCGTGTATTCAAAATCAAAGCCCGAATTTTTGTGTTTAAAAGTGTTAAAGTTTATGTTTTTAAGCAAGATCTAGGCCTACGATAACTAGTTGTGCAAGAAAAATCAAGGTAAGACGTCAAAAAGGGTGAGTTTTTGGTGATTTTTTGTGAAAAGTACGTTTTATTTGAAGCTAGCGAAACATGTTTACGAAGCTAGTGAAACATGTTTGAAGCTAGCGATTTATGTAGGTAAACGAAATATGTTTCAGGCAAAATATGTTTCAAGCGATTTATGATAGATTGACTTCAAGCGATTTATGTCATTTCTAGGAAATGATACTCTGCTTAATTTTTCTTAGGTCAAGCGAAATATGTTTCAGGCCAAATATGTTAACAAGCGATATATGTTAGCCAGTGATTATGTTAGCAAGCGATTTATGACAGGTTGTTAGTTCAAGCAAAATACGTACGTGTGTAAAACGAACTCTTTCCACTTTTCATAAAACCAAAGTGAAACATTACATTGTCATATTCCAAGCAAAACATTACAAGCGAAACATTACATGGTCATATTTCAAGCAAAACATTTCATTAAGCACAAAAAGATTTTATTTTCTATGGTTTGTCTTACTTTGTAAAATCCCGTGAAATACTTGGATTTCTCGTTTTAGTGAAGATTTGTAAAATCCCGTGGAATGTTAATCTTAAACACCGACAACAAACATCTATTAAACACCAATCCTCATTTTTTATTGTATTATCGATCAGTATTTAATCTATTTAAATTGTCAATCTAGAACACAATGGACTAATTTTTGCTAGAACATATTATTGTTGCTGAGTTGAGGAACCGTCTCCCAATGCTTGAGAAAATCAATGTACGATTCATGGCAAGTCGTATATGACTATTATCAAAGGTAAGAAACTCGGTGGATGATGCTTGATTCAATAGACCAATTGGTCCACTGGGATACCAAACCTGTTTGAAGAAGAGGACTATACTAGACCTAAACAAATACTAGAAGCTTACTGAGCACAACACTTCAAGAAGACTTGTTATGTCTCAAGCATAATTTTCATCCGTTAAGGTCTTCCACCAGATATGTATGCACTTGGTCAACATCAAAAGGTGGCAAAAGGATATTTGGGATAAAAGTACTAAGCTCACTAATGTATAGGCATTGAACTATCATATTAAGAATGTGAGTTCGCTTGGTAGTACTTGTTCGATAAGTTTGTTTTCGTTACAAGGTGATGAAACCTTTGTATGAGTATTATTGGAGTATTCTTCTTAGTGAATAAATGTCATGCATAGTTCTATTAGGATGACAATGCAGCTAAAGTTCAAGTAAATACCAATTTTTGTATGGGGCTTTTTTTTTCCCTTTCCACCGGAATGGAGAAGTTTTTCAACTGATGGTGAAGTTAGCAAAGGTTTGTAACCCCAACTATGCGATCGCGTTATATGCATACTCAATCAACATAACGATTTGCTTGGAAGTATGTGTCATGCCCGGGGAGATATCAAGTATCCTCTTGCTTGGTAGCTAAATTCTCAAACTCTATTCCAAGCCCTTAGTTCTCCACAAATATTCAGTTCCATATGAATGCATCCCTTCACCTTAATAATTCACACCAGTTTTATTGTCAGCACTATTGCATATCAACAACATCATACTCAGTAAATACAATACAATATTCAATTTCACACCACAACCATTTATATCTTCGTCAGTGACTCACAACAACCTCAAGCTGAATTTCCTCAATTGGACTACTTGGTCTCGCTGTTCCTACAGTTTCAGCCAGGGGAGGATACTATTGACTGCATTTATTTAAAAACAATGACATTTCCTCCATGTTGTGGCATCTAGGTTTCCACCTTCAAACAATCAAACTCAGAAACGTCTTCTGAATATAGAAATTAGGAAACCATCAAGTTGGAAGAGTCACAGTTAAACAGTTTAAGGTAAGGACAATCTCAGAGTTTTGCTTGGACTAGAAATAGAGGAATTGCTACACAATTCAAAGGGAAATTTATGCAGTAGTCAACAAGGATTGTGAAGTGTTGAAACTATTTAAAGGGAAGGGCATATGTGGAGATAGTGATCAGCCAAAAGGGACCAAAAATGCTGCATGGTTTACGGAGAAAGTTGATGTTGCCGAAGCTCAGGACGCTGGTCAGATATTGGAAGAAAGAGAACTTGCATTCTTTGATAGCACCCGTAGATAGAAGAAGCTCTAGGTTGCTTTGCTTAGCAGACCAATCCTTTAGATGTCCACTTTCCTGACTGATGAGTTGGAAGCTTATGACTCGGATTGTGATGATTTATCCTCGGCTAAAGTAGTTCTGATGGAAAATCTTTCAAGCTGTGATTTAGAAGTTCTCTCTGAGGTACCATACTCTGATAATTATCCAAATTATATGATTAACTAGTATGTGCAAGAGATGTCGTATTCTGAACAAACACATATTGTTGATTTTCCAGATAATGAGACAAACAGTGATAGCAATATCATTCCTTACTTAATATCTGCAAGAATCAAAAGATGCAGGTATTCAGGTTACTAATTCTTTTGCACCAAATGATTTATTGGTTCTATCTATGGTTAAACAAATGACTAATCATGTAGCTAATTTAGATACGGAAAATCAGTAAGAATAAATATGTAATATCGAATCATTATCCCTGAGCTTGAAGATTATACAAAGAACGCGTCACCATTTTTTGGAACAAAGCAAAGACAGACTTGAACAACCATAGAAAATTAATAGATTTCTCAAAAGATGGATGACATAATTCGGAAAGAGAAATGCAAAGTTTATGGTTTTTCAGCAGGAGATCGATACACCTTAATAGAAACTCTTTCTAAGAATGTCAAAGAAAAAGAATTCTTTAGTCAAAAACCTTTAACTGTTTTCAAAATAGATTCTAAGAAAAAGAGCACTTTAAATGCATTGACAAGGAAATCTGTTGTGGAAAAGCAAAATAATAGACACTAGATCAATTATTATTTATTAGATGTACTCGATCTACGCAGCAATGCACATGCTCACGAATCACGAGTTTTTTACGGATGCATATAATAAACAAGCTCTTGGCTTATCTCAAATCCGGTCCACTTAAAAAGCTCAACGGATTAACTAACATATATGTTGGTAGTGTTATTGCTAAAGAACTTGATGTGATTTCTTGATTAATGGATGAAGAGACATGATTGATGATGAAGAGACATTAATTTTGAAAGAAGAGAGTCAATAAAAAATGTTTAGTAAACAAAATGATCCAATTTCAATCAAACATAAAATAATATTTCTCCAATTGATTAATCACAATTGAATAAAATAAAAGAAGATTTTGCTAAACGTTTTGTTACTAAAAAAGAATTGTCTGCAGAACAAGCTTTCTGGTTAGTTTACACCATACAAGGCTTTATGTTGAACATATGTTAATCACATGAACATGTTGAATTGAAGTCCTAGTAAACTTCTAGGTAAGTTTGGTAAATGAAAGTCTTAAAAAGCTAAAATATCATCTTGCCACTTTTGAAAGGGTGGTGAAACAGAGACTCACATTTGATGCTATAACTGCAGGGTCTTGGGGTTTTGAACATATATATATATATATATATATATATATATATATATATATATATTATAATTTCATCCACAAAATAAATATGAATTTAAAAATTAGATTTATTATTTATTTATTTATATTATATTAATTATATATTATTGTAAAAATGGTTCGGTTCGGTTTGGTTTTTACGGTTCGGTTCTTTGACGAAAACCGAAACCGAACCGAAATTTTTCAGTTTTTGAAAAAGTAATAACCGAACCATCGGTTTTTAGTTTCAGTCGGTTATTTTGGTTCCGTTTTTTTGATTTTCTTTTTTTTTGGTTTTTTCTGCTCACCCGTAGTTGATATATGCAATAAGTGTCTGAAACTTGAAGCTGAGCTTGTCAAAAAGAATGATGTCTATAATAAACTTTCAAAATGGTTTTCACACCTTGAACAACATTGCATTTCTTTTGAAGTTGCCATGCAACTAAATAAAGAAATCTTTCAAAAAGATAAATCAATTGTTAATCAATATGATCCTGAAATTCAAGAATATTTTGAACAAAATGATTTGAAAGTTCAGCTACAAGCAAAGGACACTGTAATCAGCAAGTTAAAGGAAACAATTCATTATTTGAGAGAAAATGCTAATCCTGAAAAGGTGAAAAAGAACATTGATGAGACTGAAACAATAAAAATTGAAATGGAGCATAGTGTGAAAAAATTACTATCTGAAAATGAGAAATTACATAAAGAAAAAGAACATTTGAAACAGACTTATAAAGAACTTTACGATTCAATTAAACCGACACGTGTTCGAGCAAAAGAATAGTGTGAAGCTTTAATTGTTAATCTAAATTCTAAATCTATGGAAAATGAAGATTTGAAAGCTAAAATTCAAGAAAAGGTTTTTGCTAATGCAGCATTAAAAAATGAATTAAGGAAACTTAAATGAAAGAATGTGATTGACACTACAGTTTCAAAACCTAATGCCACCACTATTGCTCCAAGAATGTACAAGCTAGACATTGAACCTATTTCTCATAGACTTAAGAACAATAGGGATGCCCATGAGGATTATCTTAACAAGACTATAAAAAATACTAACATCATACTTGGACTTGTAGAACGTGCTAGAAAACAGAATCCTAGTGAACCTCTCTTAGACTCTGCTTGCATGTTTACAAAACACGTTCAAGAATTGTTAGTCTATGTTTTTAAGACATGCCTTGGTTAAACAAAGCCAAGTGAGAAATTAGTTGTTGTTACAACACTAAACAAGGACAAGAAAGTTAGATTTGCTGACCCTATCACATCTTCAAGCAACACTCAGTCACAGGTTAAATCCCACAAAACAAAAGACTCTAACCAACCTTTGTTGCATTCTACATGAGTAATCTGTTCTTCTGGTGCTAGCGGATCAAAGCCTACAGGCAATACAAAGAACAATAGGATCTCGCAACCATCAAGTAGCAACAAGACCAATAAAGTAGAAGACCAATATAGGAGCGTTAAGTCTAGGAAGAATAAAAAAGAATCATTTTTCTAAAATTGAATGTAATGCTGATGTCATACACTCCATGTTAAATGCGAATTCTAAATCTATTTGTGTTATCTGTAATGAACGTTTATTTGATGCAAATCATGATAAATGTGTTCTTGATTATGTTCATGATGTGTTGTCTAAATCTAAACCTTTAAGTGTAAGAATAAGACGCAAGTATGGAAACCTATAGGTAAAGTGTACACTGAAATTGGTTATAAATGGAAACCTACAGGACGTACTTTCACTATAGTCGAAAATAAGTGCCCTTTAACTAGGTTCACCTCTACTAAAGTAGTGACTCTTAAGGAAACCACTATCAAATCAGTTCTTACACCAACTCAAGGAATTAAGGTTTACAGTAGGAGACCCAAAGCAACAATATCTATAGGTTAGAGTAGCAAATAACAAATTATAGAATCTAGCATTTCTAACAACTTGGAACCCACTCAATCTGGGGAATTCATTATTTCTAATGTTCCATCTTCTTCTCTTATCGATTGCAGGTTGTCCAAATTGTTATGTGGTATCTGGACTACGGATGCTCCAAGCATATGACCGGAAACCGCTCTCAACTCACCAATTTAGTCAATAAATTTCTTGGTACCGTCAAGTTTGGTAATAATCAGATTGCTAAGATAATGGGTTACAGTTATTATCAGATCGGGAATGTTACCATTTCTAGGGTTTATTATGTTGAGAGACTGGGACACAATCTATTTTCTGTTGGTCAATTCTGTGACTCGGATCTTAAAGTAGCTTTTCGTAAACACACATGTTTTGTTCGTAATCTTGAAGGTGTTGACTTACTCTCGGGATCTCGGGGAACTAATTTTTAGACATTGTCCATTGGCGATATGATGAAGTATTCTCCTGTTTTTCTCTTGTCAAAGGCTTTTAAGACTAAGTCTTGGTTATAGAACCGACGTTTGTCTCACTTGAACTTTGGTACCATTAATCAACTGGCTAAACAAGGTCTTGTTAACGGTCTCTCTAAACTAAAATTTGAAAAAGATCACTTGTATTCTGCATGTTCGTTAGGAAAAAGCAAGAAACACTCTCATAAACCAAAATCTGAAGACACCAACCAAGAAAAAATTGAAGAAAACTCATTTCACACAAAAGATGAACTAGAGAGAGAAAGTAGAGAAAGAAAGTAAAATGGAAAACATGGATGGTTGATTGAACTATGTAGGAAAATACAAAGAGAACCAACACCATCTCCATGTGTGGAGAGGGTATTTATACTTACATAAGGTGGACATGGGCCTTGGTTACATGGGCTTTCCATGGACCTTGGACTAGTTACCTATGTAAGTTTCCAAATAAGTCTTCCGCTGTGCATGAGAAAACAAACACTCCTAGATCTCACCTTAGGTGGATACCGACGGGTAGAATTTTTAACACTGCTAGTCTTAAGTGGGTTCCAACTGGAAAGACATTCACATCTAGCACAACAAAGGTTGATTGTAAACTCCTAAATGGTTCAAATGAATATATCACTAACCCTTATAAATGCGATCAAACTCTCAATGTCAGTGCAGGTACTCCTAACTTAAGTGCAGGTACATTTTGCAATCCTAAAAAGGAAAGACTCGGAGTTTGTTTGCTAAAAAAAGTGATATATCAGAAACCAAGGGTTCCAGGAATTTATGTATGATGAACAAGGACAATGGCTGTTGATTAATTCAGATCAACACCCGTGCTTCATGATAATGGTGTCTGTAGACAACACTTCAGGCCCCGCTCCTCAAAGAAAAAAAGAGTGTACGCTTCAGTCCGCTTTATCTTCAAAAGAACTTAAAATCATAAAAACACAAAAAGATTTTTTATTTTTATAAAATTTTATAAAAACAAAAGAGAAAAATATAAAATCAAAAAAAACCAAAAAGATTTTCATTTTAT
>BQNB010160648.1:0-12769 GCA_026074375.1 Tanacetum coccineum
CAATATCACATTCTCTGTATAGTATACAACTAAAGTCGAATTTCTCAAGCCAAGAAGAGCAGCCAAGGTCGAGCACCACTGATAGAATAATAGGTTAACTCTGACTCTTAGTGTTCGACACCCTACTTACCGCGAAGCTACATCTTGACTGGGTACTCTGCCCGTTAAAGTGTTGTCTTTAGGTTAGTCGGCTAAATATAAATGTAAAACCTAATAATCATAAATAACACCTATACAATGACACATCAAGCTCCTTCTTTGTTGAACCAAAGATGATATCATCCACATAAACTTGGACCATCAAAATATCACCTT
Source organism: Tanacetum coccineum (assembly GCA_026074375.1). NCBI lineage: Eukaryota > Viridiplantae > Streptophyta > Magnoliopsida > Asterales > Asteraceae > Tanacetum > Tanacetum coccineum. Next base: position 316 of record BQNB010160648.1, read on the forward strand.
TTTACCTTTTGATGAATAAGGTTTTGTCAATTTTCCCTCTTGAAATTCATTGTCCAACAGATATGTTGACAAGGTTTCATACCAAGCTCTAGGAGCTTGATGTAGCCCATATAGTGCTTTTTCAACCTTATATACTCTATCAAGAAAGTATGGATCTTTAAATCCTGGTGGTTGACATACATACACCTCTTCTTCAATCTTCCTATAGAGAAAAACACTTTTTACATCTATTTGATACACCACAAAATCTTTAAATGAAGCATAAGCTAAAAATAGCCTAATTGCTTCAATTCTTGTAATAGGAGCAAAGACTTCATCATAGTCAATCCCTTCTTCTTGTGTGTACCCTTGAGCAACCAATCATGCTTTATTTCTTATCACAATTCCTCTTTCATCATTTTTATTCCTGAAAACCCATTTAGTGCCTATAACCCTTTTTCCATTTGGTAAATCCACCAAAGTCCAAACTTCTTGTAACTTGAATTGTAGAAGCTTTTCTTGTAAAGCCTCTATCCAGCTTGGATCCTTCAATGCATGGATTGCCTTTTTGGGTATTTTTGTGATAAAAAGCAAGCAAACAAGCAGTTTTGAAGGTCTTTATGGTTTGTTCTTTGTTGAATAGTACTAACAAACCCATGCTCCTCCAAATTCTTTGACATGTTTCTTGTTTGTGTAGCTGATTGAAAATATCCAATCACCTGATTAAGAGGATGATCTTTATGAATTCTTGTAGTTGGAATAGGATTGACTTGGATTGTTGTATCCAAATTGTTCTTGTCAGCCTCTGCACCAACATCTTCATTATCTCTTGAGAGGTCAAATATGCTTATCTCTTCCAAAGCAGGCATATTTGGATCATCTAGAAGTTCAATGATTATTTTTCCACCAACATCATTAACTTCATTTGTGCTAGCAGCATTACCATTGTTAATGCTCATCCTTCTCTTGATCAATAGTTTGACTATCTTTTCTTGGATCTTCATCAACCTTCTTCTCATCACCACTTGAAGGTTTGGATCTGTCATCTTGAGAACTCTTTGGTTCTTGGGAAAATGGTGGATCAGCAGGCCACAGTGGTAGCAAAATGTAATTTTTAACAGGCTATGTCTCCTTTCCTGCATTATCGCTTGCTTTTATACCTGCAAAACCATTAGACTGTGTACCTAATACAATTGGCTTATAATTCATTATTCTTGTTAGTGCATCAATATCAAATAGTCAATCTGGTCCACTACCTACAACATTAGGTGTACTCTCACTGGACCTAATATGCAAGTTTTCTTCCACTATCCTTGTTCTACTATTGAATACTCTAAAGGCTTTACAATTCAAAGAGTATCCAACAAAAAACCTTCATCAACTGTAAACTCCTGTATCAAAGGTCACTACTTATTTTAACTCCTATACTAATTTTATAAATTTACATTTTCAAAAATTTGGTTGAAATCGAAATTTTTAGATTCTGGCGAGCTTCAGACTGTAAGTCACCTGTTATCGACCGAGAAGCTAATGGACGCTTAATTATAGCCCCTTAAATTTCATTTGAGGTATTTTAGTTGGAAATAATATATACGACCTATTTCGGGTGTGACGTGTTTAAATTTGCGTTTTTGCAAAATTTGAGTGTCGGACTAGCCTTCGGACCAAAATACTATAAGTTATTAAAAATTTGATAAAAATAAAAGCCATATTTAGCCATGAGAGCTTAATTTATTTTATTCTTATTATTTTCCATCTTTTATTTGTGTTTAGCCAAAATCGTGTTGAAAAAACCATGATTTTTAATCAAATAGCGGGTTTAATTAGGTTTTCGGCCCGGAAACAAAGTAATATCAAAGCTTACCAAGCAAAAATGGAACAAAGCCCACTCTCTCCCCCCTCCCTCTTATTTCAGCTGATTAAACACACACCCCTTTATTATATCTATTTTTTTATATAAATCTTTACTTCCTAAATTAAACCAATACATCCTTATTTAAATATTCACCTCACTTATATCGATCATAAACTCACACACACACTCAAACTCTAATTTACTTTTCTCCTTTTTCTCTGTTTGACACAACACAGAAAACACACTTCACTCCATTCTCAAAATCCAATCAAAAATTATTCCATCCTACCTAAAACCTATAATCCAATGTCTCTAAACACTAACCCATCTTTAAAAACCAACATGCAAGAGTTCTATTGAAGATTTTAAAATTTTAAGATTCTTGATTTTAGGGTTTATGTTAAATTGATGCAATGAAATTGTTAAGGGTTTGATTAGAAGTGTTTTAAACAAGGTTGGGTTAATCAAATCAAACTTTTGGGTCTTTTTTTTCTCCTCATTGATTTCGGCCAAGAGACAAAAACCACAAAGGTTTGTGGTTTTGATCATCTACTTAATTTCTTGTTCTTATTTAAAAGTATTCTTTGTAATTTTGCATTGGTTTGATTATATTCATGCATGTGCTTGATTTCAATCTTTATGAACATGCATGACATGGATTTGTTTGATTTTGTATTGATCTCCAAAAGTTGTGTTTGAGTGATTGGGATATGTTTAGGAGATGTATAGTAGCATTGCATGTGGGTTGATTGTGTTTTGGATGAGTTTAGAATAGGTTTGGATGGATTTTATAGAGACTGTTTTAAATCAGTAGCAAAAACGTATGTTTTCTCAAATATTTTTGGCCTAGGGCCTATGATTAAATTATATGGTTGGATAGATATAGGTCTTAGAATCATGTGATAGTTGGATGCTCAACCAATTCCTTCGAATGAGGAACTTATGGTCAAAATACAAAAATGGGTCAAGTCTGGACCTTTGATTAGAAAACATGTTAATCTCTAGGTTTTTGAACTAAAAGTTTGGGTTTTAAAGCATGGGTCAGTACTAGACCTCTTAGGGAAGCTCCATCAATTAGCCTCACATCTATTGCTATTATAGATTAGGATTTATGGTCTTTTCCGTAAAGAGTAAAAATTGAGTCAACTTTCTGTTTTGACTTACAGTTAGTAAAAATCCATTTCCCGTAGATTGGTAAATGGGTTGATTTTTTGAAAACTAGACTTCAAGTGCTTTCCAGGAGTGAAATCCATGTATTTGTAAAATTTGTAGATTAGGAGATACAAGTCCATGAACATGAGTCAATTCCAGAATTTCAATTTTTACGTCTTGGCTAAAAATTATAAATGTATAGATAATCATATCAAAAAATGGAATTAAATGGCGAAACTTGGTAGATGTTTAATTACATATAAGATCAGGTCACACACCAATTTAAGAGTAAAAATACCTTAGTTAAGTCTAGGTGCAATTTTGTGCATATCTTAGAAACATATCATATACTCGTCAAACTATTCGTACATATTGTTTTACTTATATACCATACTAAGTCGCGTCACATCCTATAGGTTGTCGTTGATTGTTAGTGGCCTCTCTCGATACATATATTTAGCTTCTCGATCCTCATCGCTTATTCGACTTACGGTGAGTTCATAGCCTCGCATTTTAAATATTTTTCTTAAACCCCGCGAGGAAGATACATGCTAGTCTTCTAAAATGAACACATGTAGTTTTCTTGTATGCTTGGACTCGATTATATGAGGTATGTTGCTTGAGTAGCTTTACGTCAAAAGACCCTAATCGTGATCCGTTAACTACCTATGATGGGTATCCGCTTGTACAATAAATAGCGCTATGGGTTAAGCAGCCTGGTTCGGTTTTTGCGCTTTGGATCCGATTGTGAGCAGTCCCAATGTACAGACCTATTGTGTCGATATTTTTAGTAGGTATATGACGTAATACCTAACCTTAGGGGAAAATGATGAATATTGTTGGTATATGATTATGCTTATCTTAATTATGCGGAATGGGATCGGTGGCATGAGCTCAATGCAACTGTTGGTTAATAGCTTGTCTGGCCCACAAGTCTATATGATGCTTATGAATATTATAATGCTTGTGTTCAACTCTTTATCACTTATAAAACATATGAATTCACTCAATGTTTCGTTGACTTTTTTTAGCATGTCTATCTCAGGTAATTGAAGTCCGGAGTCTTGGAGGTAATAAAAAGGAGGATTCGCGCTAGATTTTGTTTATCAAATATTATAAATTGACTCCTTTTCTCAAAAACAAGTTTGGTTGCAATGGATAACTTTTTATGTTTCTTTTGGGTAACGTTCATGAGACATCTTGTTGAAACTTAAATTAGTAATATGACGTATGTTGATTTTAAAACGTCTCTTTTTGAGTCGTTCTTTATATTCTTGTGACTATTGTGCTATGAAATTAACACCCAAATATTGGTTCCGCTGCGAGTAAATTTGGGGGTGTTATAGATTGGTATCAAGAGCCATAAGTTATAGAGAACTAGGTCGTTTTCAAAACCTAAACTATAACTTTATATTCAAATTTTAGCACGCAAACTCCTCGAGATGTCGGCCAAGATGTTCTTGTGATTACCATTCTTAGTACTTATACTCTGCGAGTGTATTATTGCTAAGTATTTATTGAATAAATATTATGATTTATATCAAAATATACATCGATTGGTAAACCTTATATTAAGGTTTTCTTTTGTATTTATTTACATGTTTAAATAAATCATTATTAAAATTATCATATTCATGCATTGTGTTCATTCGTATGTTGCATAAATTTTAAATATGCAATGACCTTATACACTTATTTTCACTCCGTGTCCGTGCACGTATGTTGCCTGACTTCTTCTACTCACTTTTCTGAGCTTTATTTTTATCTAATATAGATATGTAATGACCAATTACATACACTCGTTCGATTTGAACCGACTATTTTTACGTGAATTACTTTTATCGGTTGTGCAAACTTTCACGGTACTATTATTTGGGATTTTGTAAATGTTTTAATCGATGAGAATTTTCTGAGTATCGTTTTACTACCCTTTAGCTCCTTTAAGCTATCCATATAGATATCCAATTTGCTTTTGATCATTTGTGCTTATTCACGAGAAACGTCTTGAGAAATAGTCTAATGACCATTGTGTAACTCAGTGTGTCCTCGAAAAAGACTAGTAGCCATCGTGTAAGTCGCAACATCTTGGATGAAATTTTAAAATCATATCAAATTATATTATGGATTTTCACAATCTTTTCGTTGACCCTTTTATGTCACCGTTTTACACGACATTTGAACATTGTTCTAATTTGTTTATTTCATTGGACATTCTACTTCTGACTCCGAATTGTAACATTCGTTTATACCCCGAAAACGCCATAGTCATCTTATAACTAATCGTCTAGAATGTATCGATTGATTGGAATTCGATTTTACACGTATAAATTTTTAGTATTCTTTTTCATAAAAACCTCCCCGTTTCAGAAGCATGACTCATTAATGTTTCATTCTTTTTCCCCGAAACATATTGTGGTTTTGAAGAATCGTACCGCCAAGGAGACTTTCATATCTTGCATATTGGATTCTATGTCAAGGACATCATACACCGTTTTACTTTCTATTCGTGTTGTTGATATTCTTGAAACATTTTTATGCTATTTTTATTGGCTCATTAGTATAATTTAGTTTTCGTTGTTTTGGAATCCATAAGACATGTGTGTATATAAGTTGTGATCATTTGAAAAGGGTTGGTATAATATCTTAGATGATGGAGAGTAGGATTGGCGTAGTATTTGATAATTTTGAGGAATTTGGTTGAAATTTTGTGGTATGTCGAAAAATATATATTTTATGAAGAAAATTAGAATGTGGTTTAAGGATGTTGTAAAAGTATTTTTATAAAAGTTATGCTCAAACATATGGTAGTACTTGTTGAGACGGTTGTTTTGATATAAAATTCGACCCATAACTCCCAAAAATGAAGTTTTTATGATCAAAAGAAGTTTAGAAAAAGTTTCGCAAAAATTCAGCGCATAAGGTAAATAATAGCATGCTGACAGAATCGTAAATGGGCGCTTTCATCATTTTCTGTATCATTTTGGGTCTTGGCTAAAACACGAAAGTTGTCCGGAATATCATTTTGCATAAAAAGTCTTGAAATTTTGTCTAAAAGTGCATAAAAGTGTTGTTTTTACTCAAAACGCAGGTCTGCGTTTTAGTTTATAAAAATTCAGCAACTGTAGGGAAAAGTGAGCTGATACATTTTTTAACTTGAGATTCGGGCCCTTTCTGGTCCGAACCGGCCTTCCATTAAAACATAAAAGTTGTTTAGTTTGATGTTTTCTACATAAAGTCGCGAATTTTAGTCTAAAAATACTAGACGATGGGAAAACATTGGGGTGAAAGTTAGCAAATTATCATTTTGGAAAAATTTGAGTAGTTGCTGAATTTTTTAGGGTTTTGAGCGTTTTAGTGTCCGTTTGAGTTTGCAAAACGTTAACGAATATTATTAGATGATTAATACATTATTGGGTGCGTCCAGTAACGTTTAAAAATAGTAAGTCTAAATTCGGAAACTCTATATATGTAAGCATAACGTGGAAACAAGAGTAAGTATATATAGATAATAGGTGCGTCAGTATTAGCGGGAAACTTAATATTTTATTAGGCAATACAAACATCTTCGAATATCCGAACGTTCCAGAAATAGTAACTTTCTAAAAATAGTATACTTTCTCAAAAGCATATGGTTGTCAAATAACTTAGGAGGTACACACATTTGGATTCCATTATTCTTTTATATATATGTGACTTATGTGTCATTTTATTTTATCTTCCCTTTTCCTAATTGCGCACCATCGCTTTTGGTCGCGGTTATAATCTCTTGTCTTCATATCCTCCATCGCCATCGATATCATGTACCTCATGACGATTCCGGCTAAACCCTTTGAAACCCTATCATCTTGTAACCATTTCACCGATTGCTTCATAAACTACTCTTCACTACTCTCATGCAAACCACTTGCTATTTTATAAGTCATTGTAATGTCACCTTATAAATTTAATTTGCTATTATTTTACGAGTCATTTTACTTGGGTCTTACAAAATATTTGTTATCGCCTAAATATATATATATATATATATATATATATATATATATATATATATATATATATATATATATATATATATATATATATATATATATATATATATATATACATAACAATTTTAGCAAATTACTTTACTTCCACATTATTAACAGTTTCAAAAATTATTTTGAGTTCTATCTTAAAAATAGTATGGTTTATACATTTAAATATAAGAAACATAACACTAGTTTGACGAAACTGAGCATTGCATTGCTATTCCTAAATATACAAGCCGTGCCCCTTGTATAAGTTAAAAGGAGCATGCAGGCTGCATAAGTATCACCGTAAGATCTTGATAAAGATCTACTTTTACCCCGAATTTCTGAAAAACAAAATTTTTGTGTGGTATACAAGTAGTACAAATTAGGGACATCCACCTATGTGCCCTTATCATTTCTCAAACGAATTACCCACCTACGGGTACGTGCTTACTTAACAATCGTCGTTCAAATTTTCCTTCTTTCTCTCCATATGGGATTCTTTTAGACCCCGTCTAATATCGACCATTAATACCGAACTTGGACAGTTCCGACGTTTCTAATGCATTCTCCTCACCAACTATTCTTCGAGTATGGTTGGTAGATCTCCGGGATGCCTCCGGATGTGATTAATGAAGTATGAATAAATGAGTTTACGTATATCCGCCATGATGTTCGTTTTTCTTTTGACTCAAAATTTGTTCGTGTGAACCATGCGTTAACTGCTCTCTTTTAATCGCTAACCTTGTCTCTTTTGTACAAGTGTCAATCTAAAACCTTTTCTTCGATTTGGATTTGTTGTATGGACTTTCCTTTTTGGTGTGAATCGACCCGCCGCAAACTTAATGTGCTGACTGACCTTCTTATGAATTGACGACTGATAAATTCTTCATTCCTATTTTCGTTCCCTCATACCATTGCCTACACATTATGCGTTTGCTATCCCTTGTTCCAGCTTCGTTGCTATCTTGTTACTTTGTTAAACTCCCGAGCACGTTCCATGTCTACCTTTAATGCGCTAAATACCTTCACGGATTTTATAAATTTTCACAAGTTTTTATGAAAATTTTACAAATTTTTCACAAGTGTCTAAATTACCAAAATGGCCTTCTCAAGTTTAAGAGTCGGTCTAAACATCCTCCTTTGTACAATCTATAACTAATGTTTAAAATGACACAAAGCCCTACCTGTCAAATTACATGTTTTATACATCACATTTTAATCACATCTTAATGAAATGACCGATTTAAACTTCGTTTCAACAAATGACTCTTAACGAATTGGAAAATAGATTTTCTAAATCGCAACCGCGAATCCGAGAGTTCAACAAAGCCTTTATACGTACCTTTATCTCAAAGGTTTTCAAAAGCACCAAAGTGATTATTGAACATATTTTACCTTCATTTGAACACTCTTTTTGTCAAGAAAAACCCAATAAGTACCTTAAAAATGTTGACCCACTAAGGATACATATCCGCCTTAATCTCTCAATGACATAGTTTTAAAAATTCTTCTTACTAGTGATTTCGTTTTCAAATCACCAAACCCTTAATAAATCCTTATAATAATATTTTCATCATTTTATGAATGACTTAACATTTTAATTTCATAACCGAACGAACTTCACATTTTCATAATCTAGAAAGTGCCTAAGCCTAGTTTTAAAACAAAATTTGAAACAAGTACCTTTACTCTTCCTCTCGATCGACCGTCGGTGATTAAAACAATATAAAAATCCTGGACGGGTTCTTCTAATGTGACATTCCGTATTTTAATGTCAGTATGTAATTCATACCTTGTTCTCATTTTCTAGTAAAGTGAATTCTTGCGTTTTACGGTTTACGCGATTCGCGATTTCTCGTTTCTTGTTAATCTTAAGTTGTTTTAGGCATTTTATCCGTTTAAGTGTTTACCGTGTTTATTCTATCTTTGAAATCCCCCGGCGACCTTGAAAGCTAATTTTGGCATCTTTCGTTAAAATTCATGTATTAGTCACGTTTAGTCAAAATCTCATGTTTTCGCTTAAAAAAATCGTACTTTTATTAATAAACGAGAAGATTTCTTCAGAAACAGTTACCCGCAACTCTTCTTGAGCAAGCGTAAGGCGAATCGGAGGAATCGAGCGCCGGGACGTCGCTCCCGTAAGGAGGGGAGGATGTAAAACCCCGTATTTAAGGTCACTATTTATTTTAACTCCTATATTAATTTTATAAATTTACATTTTCAAAATTTTGGTTGAAATCGAAATTCTTGGATTTTGACGAGTTTCGGACTGTAAGTCACCCGTTATCGATCGAGAAGCTAATGGACGCTTAATTATAGCCCCGTAAATTTCATTTGAGGTATTTTATTTGGAAATAATATATCCGACCTATTTCAGGCGTGACGTGTTTAAATTTGCGTTTTCGCAAAATTTGAGTGTCGGGCTAGCTTTCGGGCCAAAATACTATAAGTTATTAAAAAAATTTGTAAAAATAAAAGCCTTTTTCCCCTTTTTCTTTTAAATTTTCGGAAAACCCAAAACTTTTACACTTATACATTTTTTTAACCCATATTCTTTTATAAATTTCCCATTTATTTAAAAGTCCAAGCCCTCATTTTCTTTATACATTTTCTTTTATTTAACCAAGACCACTTATCCTTTTTTTATTGTTTGCCGATCAAACACATATATATATATATATATCTATTTTTTTGTATATATATAAATCTTTAATTCCTAAATTAAACCAAGATAATCCCTAAGTTTTAGGACATATACCAAGTAAAACCATTATCCCTTTTTTTTTAATTCGGTTCCCCTCAATCCAAAACCAACGACTAAAACTTTTTTTTTATATTATTCGATACAAATTAGGAAGCATATCTAAATACTATATATATACTACATCAATTCCATAAAACACATAATACCTCTGTAAAAAAAACTCTTCCCACTCCTGTTCTCCTTAATATGTTCGACATAACACAGAAACATACTTCACCTTCATTATCAAATTCCAATCAAAAATCATTTCATCCTACCTAAAACCTATAATCCAGTATCTCTAAACAATAACCCATCTTTAAAAACCAACATGCAAGAGTCTTATTGAAGATTTTAAATTTTGAAGATTATTGATCTTAGGGTTTATGTTAATTTGATGAAAGGAAATTGTTAAGGGTTGATTGGAAGTGTTTTAAACAAGGTTGGGTTAATCAAATCAAATTTTTGGGTCTTTTTTTGCTCCTCCTTGTGTTCGGCCAAGTCACAAAAACGACAAAGGGTTGTGGTTTTGATCATCTACTTAATTCCTTGTTCATATTTTAAAGTATTCTTTGTAATTTTGTATTGGTTTGATTATATTCATGCATGTGCTTGATTTCAATTTTTATGAACATGCATGACATGGATTTGTTTGATTTTGTATTGATCTTAAAAATTTGTGTTTGAGTGATTGGGATATGTTTAGTAGATGTGTAGTATCATTGCATGAAGGTTGATTGTGTTTTGGATGAGTTTAGGATGGGTTTGGATGGATTTCATAGGGACTGTTTTAAAACAGTAGCAAAAACGTATGTTTTCTTAAATATTTTTGGCCTGGAGCCTATGATTAAATTATATGGTTGAATAGATATAGGTCTTAGCATCATGTGATAGTTGGATGCTCAACCAACTCCTACGGATGAGGAAGTTATGGTCAAAATACGAAAATGGGTCAAGTATGGACCTTTGATTAGAAAACATGTTAATCTCTAGGTTTTTGAACTAAAAGTTTGAGTTTTAAAGCATGGGTCAGTACTATACATCTTATGGAAGCTCCATCATTTGTCCTCACATCCATTGCTATTATAGATTAGGATTTATGGTCTTTTCCGTAAAGAGTAGGAATTCAGTCAACTTTTTGTTTTGACTTACGGTTAGTAAAAATCCATTTCTCGTGGATTGGTAAATGGGTTGATTGATTGGCTTAAAGTTTTGAAAACTAGACTTCAAGTTATTTCCAGGAGTTAAAGCCATGTGTTTTTACCATTTATAGATTAGGAGATACAAGTCCATGAACATGAGTCAATTCTAGAATTTTAGTTTTTAAGTCTTGGCTAAAAATTGTAAATGCATAGTTAACCATATCTAAAATTGGAATTAGATGGCGAAATTTGGTAGATGTTTAAATACATATAACATCAGGCCACACACCAATTTAAGAGTAAAAATACCTTGGCTAAATCTAGGTGCGATGTAGTGCTTATCTTGAAACATATCCCATACTCTTCAAACTATTCTTACATATTGTTTTACTTATAAACCATACTAAGTCGCGTCACATCCTATAGGTTGTCGGTGATTGTTGGTGACCTCTCTCGATCCATATATTCATCTTCTCGATCCTCGTCACTTATTCGACTTACGGTGAGTTCATAGACTCGCTTTTTAAATATTTTTTCTTAAACCCCGCGAGGGAGATGCATGCTAGTTTTATAAAACGAACACAAGTAGGTTTTTCTTGTATGCTTGGACCCGTATGTGAGGATCTTGTTGCTTGAGTAGCTTTCGTCATAAAACCCCAATCGTGAGCCGTTAACTACCTGTGATGGGTTGCCGCTCATACAATTAATAGCGCTATGGGCTTGACAACCTGGTCCAATTTTTGGGGTTTGGATCCGATTAGTGAGCACTCCCAATGTACGGACATATTGTATGGAGATTTGTAGTAGGTATATGACGAAATACCTAACGTGGGGGTATTCATTGAATTATCATTATTATTATTTGTATATGGAATTTCATCGGTAGGATCGGTGGCACGAGCTCAATGCAATTGTTGGTTAATAGCTTGTCTAGCCCACAAGTCTATATGATGCTTATGAATATAATAATGCTTGTGTTCAACTCTTTATCACTCATAAAACCTATGAATTCACTCAACTTCGTGTTGACTTTTTAGCATATCTATCTCAGGTAATTGAAGTTCGGAGGCTTGGAGGCAATAAAAAGGAGGATTTGCACTAGATTTTGTTTATCAAGTATTAAAAATTGACTCCTTGTTAAAAAAAACAAGTTTGGTTGTATTGGATAACTTTTTATGTTTCTTTTGGGTAACGTTCATGGGACATCTTGTTGAAACTTAAATCAGTAATATGACGCATGTTGATTTCAAAACGTCTCTTTTTGAGTCGTTCTTTATATTCTTGTGACTATTGTTCTATGAATTTAACACCCAATTATTGGTTCCGCTGCATGTAAATCTGGGGGTGTTAAAGTAGTTCACTAGGAACATCCACTATGACAGGTGGTGTGTAAGAAGGTTCAATGGATGGATTGACTATACGAAACCAAAAAGCTTGTTCAGCTGATAATTCTTGTTGTGGAGAAAAATATTTCCCAAAATCTTCAGTTAGTCTATTTAACTTTTCATAATCAATAGGTTTATGAGAAATACTTTGTTTAATAGCTTCCGGATCCTTTGCTTTTTCA
>BQNB010160649.1:0-12720 GCA_026074375.1 Tanacetum coccineum
TAAATCCTCACAATATCTAACAAGGGTTGTTGTGTGCGGGTTATGTAACATGTAATTTGACAAAAGTATGCTTGAAAATTTATAAATTTGAGCATAATTTAAGCATTTTAATGTGAAAATTAGAACAAGTAAACATTCTAATTCCATCCCCTCACTTGAATTATACAACGTCCTCGTTGTATATATAAAACATTAAATACGGAAATTTAAAAAGAATTAGAATGAGAAACTCTCCTGATATTTGCTCAGTAGATTCTCCAAGTTGCGTTTATGAGCAATAATTCATGTTGAACAGCCGCCTTGAAGTTTCAAGACTCCAACACTTCAAGATCTCCAGATTCACTAATATTTGTCGATATTTCTTTCTCGAGGTCCTGTGTAAAATATAGGAAGAACAAGTGCATTCCTATCTTAGTACCTACGGTTAATTTAAACTAAACTAAACAAACTAATTACGGGTCAGTCTGGTGGATACGGCGTATCAGTTAAGTGAATACGCCGTATTCAAAATCTGACAATAATGTTTTTAAAGTGCAATAAAAATAAAGACTGATAACGTCTAGACAATCAATACGCCGTATGGTATGGGGCGGATACGTCGTATTGATGTCTAGAAAGACAGACTCGATAACAAAATTAAATAACAATTCAGGTAGTCTCCCGGGAAGCACTTTTGTTTACAGCGAAGTCTTTAAGTTAGACTTTTCCTTCAACTTCTCTTTTCATTCCAACTCTAGTCACCACCCATCCTTCGTCCATTATCCAAAAGATTTCTTGGTAAACTTGGCATGCCTCTTTTTTTATGATAATAAGATAGTCATATTCTTCTTCTTTTACAGCAACAAACTCTTCATCATTATTGAACGAATATTTGATCATCATATATTTCCTTATATTGCACACCGGTGGCTTATGAATTTCACATAATTCTTCTCTCTTATTATTTCCATGATTTATCTCATAAGCATCATCATAGTTTGTATATATGTTCCATCTTCTCATTTGTTCGTAACGTGACACATCGTCATCTTCATTGATAAATCCTTCCATGATAGCTTTATTTTTTAAAGCTAAATCTTTAAGTGCACTATCTTCCAAAGCTTCATACCAGTCGTAATCCTGATAATGGAGTTGGTTTTCAACAATGTAACTTTCGGGTAAGTTTCCTCCATTGCAGTATCCATCATCCTTCCAACTACACGTTGGCCATTCCGAACATCCAGTCTTATAATTGAAAGGCTTGCAAGTATGTTCAACTGGTGTGGGTTTGTTCCAAACTCCAGCATCAGTCCATGGCTTCTCATCGACCTATGGTACGTCCTTGTTCCATTCATAGATCCAATCATTCTTGTAATCTTCATAGGTTTTGAATCCTCTAATATCCTTCGTAAGTAAATCTAGATCCACATCGAGAAGGTAGTTAAATTCCTTAAATGCTGAACAGAGAGGTGTCTCATAATTAAATATATTAGTGTCGATCCTAAAGACTTTAGCAATATCATTTTCATCATCAAAAGATTCCTCATCAGTGAGCTCTACTTCATCATCTCCTCTGATCTAGTAAATCCATAATGCTTTCATAGTATAATGATCCATTGTCTTGTAGTTAAAATTTTTGATCCCAACCATTCAATTAATGCAACATCAGATGGATCATATCTCATATCATCATCAGCTTCTTGTTTCGATTCATCATCCATTTTTGAGTCACATGGGATGTTAGCAACTTCAACTTCATATGTGAATAAATCATCATCCATTTTGCTTAATCGATTGACTTCATTGTTAAAAACTTCAAGTGGTGCATCGCAAGTGAGCAGAACATCTTCGACCTTGACATCCTTAATTTTCTTTAAAACTCTCTTTTGATAACCTTTGTCATTCTTACTGAAAAATACCTAGAAAATTATCAGTAGAACCAACGGGAGAAAGGTATTAAAAAAAATTTGGGCTCTAAGTTCGAGAATGGAAAAGATCTTTATCAGATGACTGATACGCCGTATTCAATAGAAGTGAATACGCCGTATTGATTAGTTGAATGGATACGCTGTATTGGACAGAGAATTAGATACGCCGTATCCGATGGAAGTGGATACGCCGTATTCAGTTATCGACTAGAACAGTGTATTAGGAAAACAATTAAATACGCAAACAATTAAACAAAAAAAATATACAAGCAAACAATTAAAGACAAATATACAAAATTTACAGAATATACAAGAATTTAAATTACACTAATCCTAAGGGTTAGATCTAATCTAATGTTAAAAACCAAAACTTCAAATAAAAATCAAGATTAATTTTCACTCCCCGACAACAACACCAAAAACTTAGTGTGCTGTTGTTGTATGGTATATTTAAGATGATTCAAGTTTTAAATTTATATTTTGCCGACTAAACTAAAAACAACACTTTAACGGGCAGTGTACCCGATCAATAGTAGTTTCGTGGTAAGTAGGGTGTCAAACACTTGAAGCGAGGTTAAATCTATCAATTTAATTAATATATTGATTATCTAATCTATGTTAATTCTACTCTATTCTAAACCTATGTTAAACCTATTTCAGTCTAAATCCTAATTCTAACAGGAAAAGGGGGGGTTTTCAGCATGTGAGACTTGCACGGTTTGGTTGGTGACTATAATCAATTTAAGACACTTTAACCCACGCAAGCTAATTAACACAAGATGAAAGAGCAGTCGAACCTTATATAAGAAAACTGTATTAACCATTATTAATGTCAAATAGACAAATTTTGGTTTTGTTTTATTTAGTGCAAAGTGCAATGATTTCTTCTCTCGAGGTGGCATATCATTCTTAAGACTTAGGCGTTACATCATCCTAAGACCTAGACACATTAATTCTGTCACAATTAAAGCATCCGCATAAAGCATCCTTATTTGCTGATTATAATCTATCTTAGGGATTAAAGCAATGGTGATCTTGTTAAACCCTAGCTCATAGAGACTTTACCCACTTACCGCTTAATGGCAATTTATACACTAGTAGTCCACTTGTCCAACTATCCAATGGAATCAGAACGTTACTTGTTGAATTATCTAGGTCACCTGCTAGTCAACACGATCAATAAACCATTGGCAATATCCAATTAACTAGTTAAGCCCGAAGCGTATCCTAGACACAGACTTAGAAGGACAATATTTGTGTAACTATTATTCTAGATGTATAAATTACTATATGGAGAGCTATCCCGGACTCTAGATCTACTTGGTCCGCTTCACTAGATCCAGTTGAATGATAGGTCGCATACAAAAGCGCGTAAACAAGTATAAATTGATAAACATAAACAAGCACTCAACGATAAATCAAGAAATCGAGATAAACAAATACCAAACATTCAGATCTTCATAATAATGGCTAATACCCGAAGGTATTAGCCTTCAAACGTCATAATAAATACAAGAGCAATTATTTAGCCAAGGTAAACTAACCAAGTTAACGAATGATACCAAAAACTGAACGATTACTAAAGTATATGGAATTACACGTTGTCTCCTATGGAATTGATAACTTTGCTCGACCTCTTCTGCTCTTTTTCTCCTTTGAAAATCGACTTTTGTGGTTTAGGTATCGAGAATATGATTTAGCACACTTAAAACTCGTTTTTGAGTTTTCTATTTATAAGGTTTGGAAGTCGGTTCGATACGGCGTATCCAAGTATTGGATACGGCGTATTGGTGAATTCTTAGAGTAGGGACCACGCTTAATATCTTCCAGAATATTCAAATACTATATCTTAGATACGGTGTATTGAGTCTCTCTGGATACGGCGTATTGCGCATTATTCCTGAGTGATCTTTGGTGAGTACAGGCACGGATACGCCGTATCTTCCTTGATGGATATGGCGTATTGGTCTTCAGAATAGTGATCTTCATAATATCTTCATGTAAGCTCCAGAATGCGTGCCTTTTGTTAACTTTCACCAATTACTCCATAATTATTGCAATTCTCAAATATAAACAATTAAGTAACAATTCTTTGCAATAACTATACAAAATGGGTTAATATCATGGGATAAATGATGCTATAAAATAGACGTTATTTGATTTCATCACGCGGTACGTGTATTCTCCTCCTTCCTCCATCTACTTCAACAATGAACACGTATCCCACTAAATCACAAGATCTCATCCTTCATTCATACAGAACACACAAAACAAATTAAAAACCTTCACCTACACATGCAGTTAAAGATCAAAAAAGGATATTTAGTTGTTATGGCTATTCAAAGAATGATACAGATAATTACGGATTTTAGATCTTTAGGGTGACTAGGTGGTCAGACAATCCGGTCAGCCACCATCATAATCTTGGTCAGCGGAAAAGATAATGGTATGGTTTTTTAATCAGGTAATCAACTATAGGCATTTGTTTTCATTCATGTTTAAGGCCGTGTTTGGGATTGCTTTTTGGCCTAAAAATAAGCACTAAATCAAAAGAAAGTTGCCGTTAAATAATTTTATTGGTTATGATACTTAATTTTTGGGTGGACTGCAGGAAAGGAGATTTGGGAAGAGGCTGCTTGCTGACATGCAGGTGTGTCATAAGCTTCTAAAATCATATATGTGTGTTTTGGATTGCTTTTTTCAAAATGGTTATCTAATTATTTGTGTATGATATACATAGTTTTGCATAAGTAGATCGAGTTGCATAGTTTTAAATTGTAGAATTTTAATTGCATCTTAAGTTAATAGATTTAGGACCTTAAGATACAGTTGCTAGAAAAAAAAAAAAAATAACATTTTCGCGACCGTTATCATTGATAAAAGATACAATTTTACAACGTTCTGATCAACGATAAAAAACAACAACCTAGTTGGGCGTTCTATAAACGGTCAACTTTCCATCATCCAAAACTTTACTATACTCTACAGGGGAAGTGGCGATTTCTTCCCTTCTATACAATACTCTCATCGTTGATTTTTTTGATGTATTAACGAATAATCGACCCTTCATGTAATTCCTTCGATAATTGCGAATCGGTTATCTTCGAACCTTCTCTTTTTGTATTTTTTTTCTCATTTTTTGATTTTTTTTTTACTAACTATACTTCAAACCTCGGTGTAGTTATCTTCACGATCATAATAATTCCGGATAATTCCTTCGGTAGTTTCTTCATTCTTCAGATTCACCAATAATTGTGACGGTATTTATTTACTGAGGCTTTGACTACTATATTATATTCTCTTTTGCCAATGTGCAAATTTCAACCGCACCAAAGATAGAAAAATGACGCAAGAATCAGGAAATACAAACTTTACACTCTTCAAGCACCTAGCAACTGTAAATTAAAACTTAATCTAACAGGTAGGTTAAGGGTGTAAGGGTGTTATCGAAACTAAATAGGTTGGTGTAAATTCCTAAAGTATTGACTCTATGGGTTGTTCTAGTAGATCATCACTAAAAATGAGAGTGGAAAAGGGTTTAAACTGGATGTTAACTAACCGGTGTAGTTAGTTAATAAACAACATGTAAAGGCGATTTGAGTGTAATCTTAAAAGTTTACCAATTTAACAAGTTACTCCAATTAAAATCCATAATACTCATCACTGGTCGCGTCTCGAGTGATTATTGATATACCAAAGCAAGTGTCTAAGTTGTACACATCACCGGCACACTCATACTTTGCTGGAATTTGGGTAACATGTGGAAACAGAAAGGTTAAATCCTCACAATATCTAACAAGGGTTATTGTGTGCAGGTTATGTATAAAAGTATGCATTTTTTTAAATTTGAGCATAATTTAAGCCATTTATTGTGAAAAATAGGACAAGTAAATATTCTAATTCCATCCCCCTACTTGAATTATACAACGTCTTCGTTATATATATTAAACATTAAATACGGGAATTTAAAAAGAATTAGAATGAGAAACTCCCTTGATATTTGCTCGGTAGATTCTCCAAGTTGTGTTTATGAGCAAGATTGTGTGTTGAACAGCCGTCTTGAGGTTTCAAGGCTCCAACACTTCAAGATTTCAAGATTCGTAAATTCTCCACCAATATTCGTCGATCTTTCTTTTACGAGGTCCTGTATGAAATATAGGAAAAACAAGTGCATTCCTATTTTGGTACCTACGGTTAATTTAAACTAGACTAAAACAAACTAAATACGGGTCATACTGTGGATACGGCGTATCAAATGAATGAATACGGCGTATTCACAGAACTGACAATAATGTTTTTAAAGTGCATAAAAAATAAAGACTAATAACGTCCAGATAATCAATATGCCGTATGGTATAGGGCGGATACGCCGTATTGATGTCTAGGAAGACAAACTCGATAACAAAATTAAATAACAATCTGAGTTGTCTCCCGGGAATCACTTTTGTTTACAGCGAAGTCTTTAAGTTAGAGTTTTTTTCAGCTTCCTTTCACTATTCCAGGCATGAAATCTTCCATCCGTCGTCCTTTTTTTGAAAAACTTCTTGGTAGATCTGCGACACACTATCTTCGTTTCTATCTCAAATATCATATTTACATCTCCTTATAGCTAAGGTGGTGTTTGTTTTTCATAAAGAGCCTCTTAACAACCTCTTGATCTGACTCATTCAGACGCGCTCAGACATTTGGCTCATTAAGTGTGTTTGTTTTTTTCTCTCGTTTAGACACGGTCAGAGGCTAAAACATCTTAACTAACTAGATGTGGATGGGGGGGGGGGTGTCTTGATGCTTCTTAATGCCTCTTCACTCTTAACTTCTTTTTTTTTCTTTAGTTTTTTTACTCTCTTCATTTTATGATATTGATAATACTTGAGAGAACTAACCTTTTTTTTGCACGGGAGCTTTAATTATTTGACTAAATAATATTTTAATTATTAATTGACGATGTTAAGTATACTATGCAATTTTATTTTTAGCAATCTTATGATTGTAAAGTAAATGAAAGTAACAATTTTCAAAATGATGAAGATGTTTAACAACATGAGAGTACAATATATGACTATTTTACGAGAACAAATTGCGACACAATTATTTTAAATGTTTTTTAAGACACTTTTATTTCCAACGTGCTTAAACTAGGTCAATTTCATGACTAAAATGCTCTATATAATTTTTAAACATGTTTATGTTTCGTAAGAATAAAACTGATTTTAAATATAAAACTCATTTGTACTTTTATCATTCAGACATTTAAAAAGTAAAAAACAAACAGTATCAATTGATTCAAATTCAGACATTTGCGCCTCAGATTCAGATTCAGATGTGCGAATCAGATTTAGATTCAGAACCTCTTAATAGACAAACAACACCTAATTATTCTTCATTAGGTCCTAGTAAATACTTTATTGCTTCAAACTTCTCGGTATTCCAAATCTTTTTGTGAGGTCGCATATCGTCCTTTTTGTTGTCTTTATACTTCGTTTGCTCTTGCCTATTTTCTATTTCAATATCGCGTACGTCATAGGCTTTGAAAAATGAATCAATAGCAGTGTTGGGAGGGTTTTCATATTTAGATTCTTTCCATTCATTATTACATGAGAACACTGTTTATCCATTCCTATTATTCCAATTTCCAATTATCCATGAGTGAAATATCACCTTTTGATTCCTCCCACACATTTCTTATGGATTTTGAATGACATGTTTATGTTTGATACGATTCAAGTGGATTAATCCCCAGATTCTCTTTCATCCATAAAACATTTCTCCTCTTCTTACGTATGATTCAAGATAGAATCAACTGAAGAATTTTCTCAACCAAGTTCCTCCAAGTCCGGTGATTTTTCTATATACCTTCACTAATCCACCATTCTTTAGCATCATCGACCAATGAGAGAGGAAATACTTTCATTCGTAGTTGATGGGAATCCACGCTAGGAACATAGATTAAATCTACCTTTTTAAGTACTTTAGCAATGTGTTCTACCACGTCTTCACTATATGTTCCATGATATATGTTCTTTTGTAATTCCACCAAAAACTCCTTGTTGAGCTTAATTTTAATATTGTTACAGGTGATAGAAAGATTTGGTTCAGTTGGAGCTTTTTTTCAAGCCATAAAAATTGGTCAGGCATGCTTTTGTAGTTCCTTATTCATTCAAAATTAGCTTATATTTTCTTTTTGTAACAAGGGTAAAAATTATTGCAGGATGTGCTCTGAAGAAAGGTAGGTAATTTTTTACATCAAAAATCAAAATAGAAAAAAAACCACGATTTTTAATTAATGTTCTAGATGACGATATGCGTATATAATGGACCTTGGATACGCCATATAATCAGTTTAATGAATAGCTGCATTTTGACAGAACAGATGGATACGCGTATATGATGGAAGTGGATATGCAGTATTCAACTATCAACCCAGTTCACTGTAGTTAATAAAACAATTAAATACGAAAGCAAATAAATACAAATTATACAAGCAAATAATTAAAGGAAAATTACAAATTATAAATAATATACAAGAAATATTCACTAATCTAAATTACACGAATCTAAGGGTTGATCTCAATCTTATGTCTTAAAAACCAAAATATCAAATAAAAATCAAGATTAATTTTCACTCCCCGGCAACGGCGCCAAAAACTTGATGTGCTGTTGTTGTATGGTATATTTAAGATGATTCAAGTTTTAAATTTATATTTCTGTCTGGACCCCTAAACCAAAAAACGAACACTTTAACGGGCAGTGTACCCGATCGGTAGTAGTTTCATGGTAAGTAGGGTGTTAAACACTTGAAGCGAGGTTAAATCTCTCAATTTAATTAATATCTTGGCTATCTAATCTATGTTAATTATATTCTAAACCTATGCTAAACCTATGTCAGTCTATTTCCTAATTCTAACAGGAAAAGGGGGGTTTTCAGCCTGAGAGACTGGCACGGTTTGGTCGGTGACTACAATCAATTCAAGGCACTGTTACCCACGCAAGCTAATTAACAAAAGATGAAAGAGCGGCCGAACTTATAAGTCGAACCTTATATAAGAAAACTGTATTAACCATTATTAATCCAATTAGAACGTTGGTTTGTTTATTTAGTGCAATGATTTCTTTTCTCGAGGTGGCATATCATTCTTAGACTTAGGCGTTACATCTTTCTAAGACCTAGACACATTAATTCTGTCACAATTAAAAGCATCCTTATTTGCTGATTATAATCTATCTTAGGGATTAAAGCAATGGTGATCTAGTTAAACCCTAGCTCATAGAGACTTTACCCACTTACTGCTTAATGGAAATTTATACACTAGTAGTCTACTTGTCCAACTATCCAATGGAATCAGAACGTTACTTGTTGAATTATCTAGGTCACCTGCTAGTCAACACGATCAATAAACCATTGGCAATGTCCAATTAACTAGTTAAGCCCGAAGCGTATCCTAGACACAGACTTAGAAGGACAATATTTGTGTAACTATGATTCTAGATGTATAAATTACTATATGAAGAGTTATCCTGGACTCTAGATCTCTGCTTCACTAGATCCAGTTGAATGATAGGTCGCATACAAAAGCGCGTAAACAAGTATAAATTTGATAAACATAAACAAGCACTCAACGATAAATCAAGAAATCGAGATAAACAAATACCAAACATTCAGATCTTCATAATAATGGGTAATACCCGAAGGTATTAGCCTAAATACAAGAGAAATTATTTAGCCAAGGTAAACTAATCGAGTTAACGAATGATACCAAAAACTAAATGATTACTAAAGTATATGGAATTACACGTTGTCTTCTATGGAATTGATAACTTTGCTCGACCTCTTCTGCTCTTTTTCTCCTATGAGAATTGACTTTTGTGGTTTAGGTATCGAGAATATAATTTAGCACACTTAAAACTCGTTTTTGAGTTTTCTATTTATAAGGTTTGGAAGTCGGTACGATACGGCGTATTGGGGATTTCTTAGAGTAGGGACCACGCTTGATATCTTCCAGAATATTCAAATACTATATCTTGGATACGGCGTATTGAGTCTCTCTGGATACGGCGTATTGCGCTTTATTCCTGAGTGGTCTTTGGTGAGTGTAGGCACGGATACGCCGTATCTTCCTTGATGGTTATGGCGTATTGGTCTTCAGAATAGTAATCTTTATAATATCTTCTTTTAAGCTCCAGAATGCGCGCCTTTTGTTAACTTTCACCAATTACTCCATAATTATTGCAATTCTCAAATATAAACGATTAAGTAACAATTCTTTGCAATAACTATACAAAATGGGTTAATATCATGGGATAAATGATGCTATAAAATAGACGTTATTTGATGTCATCATAAGGTACGTGTCTTCTCCTCCTTCCTCCATCTACTTCAACAATGAACACGTATCCCACTAAATCACAAGATCTCCTCCTTCATTCATACAGAACACACAAAACAAATTAAAAACCTTCACCTACACATGCAGTTCAAGATCAAAAAAGGAGATTCAGTTGTTATGGCTATTCAAAGAATGATACAGATAATTACGGATTTTAGATCTTTGGGGTGACTAGGTGGTCAGACAATCCGGTCAGCTACGATCATAATCTTGGTCAGTGAAAAAGATAATGGTATGGTTTTTTAATCAGGTAATCAACTATAGGCATTTGTTTTCATTCATGTTTAAGGCCGTGTTTAGGATTGCTTTTTGGCCTAAAAATAAGCACTAAATCAAAAGAAAGTTGCCGTTAAATAATTTTATTGGTTCTGATACTTAATTTTTAGGTGGACTGCAGGAAAGGGGATTTGGGAAGAGGCTGCTTGCTGACATGCAGGTGTGTCATAAGCTTCTAAAATTATACAGGTGTGTTTAGGATTGCTTTTTTCAAAATGGTTATCTAATTATTTGTGTATGATATACATAGTTTTGCAGAAGTAGCTTCGAGTTGCATAGTTTTAAATTGTAGAATTTTAGTTGCATCTTAAGTTAAGCGTTTTCAAAAAAACTGATTATTGAAAAGTAGTAAAAAAATTTACATCTTCAATTGCAGCTTCTTTATGCTGATTTGTTTCAAAGGTTTTTCGGCCCATCTTACTTGATGGTAGATTAAGCTGTGTTTAGATTGTCTTTCGTCCTTATAAACTCGATGAAAGTACTATGATAGCTACGGATATTAGTAGGGGATAAAATGCTGCTTAGACAAATGAATGAGGCCCATGCGAAAAAGAGGCTAGGAATTTCATAAACAGGCGTTTGAGCCTCTTTTGCCATAATATGATTTTCTTTAATTCATATGAATGAGCCAATGATTTCATTTTCACTCTTTTTATATCAGAGATGATCTTTCCAAATGGGTTGTGATGATTGTTGTAATCTGAGCGAAATGATATGGGTCATTAAAGATCTGATCGTAACTTGGCGAGGCAATCACCGGATGGCGTAGTGTAAATGGTTACTATGCAACCGGGTTTTCTTTGCAGTCATGGCGAGATTTTGATCTTTCTATGACTCGGCCCCCATTTACACATCTGAGCCTATTTATTTTTATTTAATGGATCATTTTGTCATTTGTTGTTTGCATAAAAACATGAAGACTTTTAAGTTGACCCACCAACACCACAATGATAAGTTATGCTTGCACATATCCTGAAAACAGACTGAATTTCAAAGTTATGGGTTTTTCTGGGTTTATACGATTATGTTATGTCAGTTCAAGCATTTTACCTTACGTTATGATGAAATATGGTATAATTAACGCTTAAAAAGTAGTAATTTGATACTGTGTGCTACTTTCAAACAATGTCCCGATGCTATTAATTCGGTTTTGTGTTATGTAGACCGTAATACGGGCGATGATGATAATTTTCTGTTTATTATGCCTGGCTCACTGAGATCCGTACCTTGGCTTGGCAGTCACACTGAGAGTGTGATTGCAACCATGACGGGTGATTGATACCGCTACAGTATTCGTAAACGTGAGCCTTATTTGTTACCGTCATGCCTATGATTTTCTGTCCTTTTGTTGCTACCATAAAATGGCGTGTGACAATCTAAATACAACTTTTTGTTCTGTGCATATTGTGATTTTCGCCAATATTTTTTTTGCACACAACTACCATTGTTTTTGTTTGGATGTCAGCACATATTCTATCCTTTCATTCCTAAAACATTTGAATCATCAGAAATTGGTGTGTCGCATCCCATTCAACGAAGCAGGGGGCTGGTATCCACCTAATTCAGGCACCAATGCAAGGTACACTTTTCACTCCACACAAATAATTTTTTAGTGGTAAATTTAGGCGCATTAATTAGGGCAAAAGTTGTTTGCCTCGCTATCACAAATAGGCAGTTTGAACACGATATTTGTTGTGAAAAAAGGGGGTTCCAGGGCCTAAATGTGCTGTCATAAATGGGGTTTCACGTGTGATACCTACTTTCATAAATGGGGTGATCTATAAAGCTTTTTTGGCCCTCGAAAATAAGCTGTTTGAGCAAGCTATTTCATGGAAAAAGAGGGTTTTAGGAGAATGCTAACTTAGTATTTGTTTAAAAAAACTACGTACTAATAAACTCTCAGGTTTTTTAAGTGTGCGAGTGATTTATAATGGTGGAAAAGTGATAACATAACATAAACTACGATAGAGATGAAAAATGTAACGTGTAACTGTTGTAGAGTTTTCCACTTACGCATATGTCACCAGGCTGTCTAGAGACATTTAAAAGGGAGTCGGAAACGAGCTCATAAACCGGGTTGGCCACACTGAGGAAAACTTTAAGTTCGATCCAATCTTTAGCCCTGTAGCAAGTTATGGTAACTAATATATAAA
>BQNB010160650.1:0-14774 GCA_026074375.1 Tanacetum coccineum
TCATTACTTTCATTTGTAATTATATTAAGTAACATTAAAACCCTAATTTTCACTTAAACATGTTTATACTTAATCCATAGGTTAACATACTTTTACATTTATTTTTCCATGATATTTATAACCATATGACATAAGAATAAGTGTATAAATTCATAAACATAAATGAAAACTCATTTTACATATTTAAAAGTCCTTAGTGGTGATTATAGCCATATTTAACATATAACACATAAACTCATGAGAAATAAAAGTATAAAGGAATTAAGAAAACCTTAGAGATGATGTAAGAGATGAGAAATAAGTTCTAAACCCGTGTTTAGATTCAAAACCAAAGCTTACAAGCTTATAAACCCTAGATTAGGTTTGAAACCCTAATCTTCCCTTTTCTTCTTAAATCCTTGCAAATGATTATCCAATGCTTGAAAACACTTTAGTATGCCTTAGGATTGATGTGTAAAGGGTTGTATAGATTGTAGAAAAGTTTTGTATGGTTTGATTATGTGGGATAAATGAGCCGTGGGTTTTAGAGCATAAAAGAGAGAAAGAAAATAAATTTTGCTAGTAAAGAGTTTAGGTAAAGTTTACTTATGCATGCAAGTGTATTTATAGTAAAAATATCTTATTAACTTAACCATAAGTTTGACTAGAAAGTCCAAGGAGGGGGGGTATGCCGTGGGTCAAGGGGACAAGGGAGGAGGGAAACAAGGACTTAATGGCTAATGTTTATGTGTTCCCCCTAATGGGAATCATCCCATGAAATCAAGGGTTAATGTTTTCTAGTTAATTTCCTTTATGTAATTAAGTTACTTGTGTATTATAAAAGAAAAGTGTAAGTAAAGTTTTATATAAAAATGTAATGTGTAGTTTTTATTTAAAAGTTTACTTGTAAAGTCTTGGTTATTTTGTAAAGTATTTGTTATTTTGTATATACATATGAGACGTGTATAAATATATACATATGCATAAAGTTTTATAAACTTTGATCATTGTATATAAACGTAAGGTATTGTTGAAGCGTACGTTAATTTCTTAGGGTTTCGGGGGGAAAACCTAATTGTCATTTATCGCGGAAACGTAACGACTTTCACGTACGATAAAATAACTTGTGTAATGTTAATATTTACCTCAAAATAATTACTTAACCCTTGTTTGACGTAAACAATTAATTTGCTTTGTGCCCGTTTAAGTTAACTGATATATTTCTTGCTTACGCGATTATTTAACCTTACCGATTTCCATTAAAAAAAAAACGCGTACAATACAAAAAAAATTAAATAGCGACTTTATCTCAAGTCTACATTGTCCTTAACACACGAGGTGGTTATATGAAAGTATGAGCATGTTGGTCAAGACTCAGATCGAGGTGGCAAAAGTCGTTAAAGACAAACAAGGATAAGTTTAAAGATCTTGGAACAAAAAGAACAAGTTCGAAAGACAATGACTCAAAGGCTCAAGATCCTATATGACAAAAGCATGAAGGAAACAAGCTACACAAGATAAAGACATACAAAAAGAGCCTCAAGAACTAACGACAAAGAATCTCAATACGTCAGGAAGTAAGATTCAAAGACTCGATTCGGGGGAGATTGTTAGACCTCAAAATTATTAAGTCGAACAAGGAAACTCGGGGGTCTTTATTTGATTAGTTCGTGTTTTGTAATTGGCTAGTAATGGAAAGTCGGACTCGTGATTTAAACTAATATTGTATTCGTTGCGGTCTAAAGCTCAAAACCCGAGCTGACCCAACAACACTACACCTAGGCGTCACCCTAGGTTAGTAAGAAAGTATAAATACCCCTCTCCACTCTTGGAGAGGGTGTTGGTCATTTGTATTTTTCATTTGTGCAAGTAATCTTCCATATTCTCTCTACTCTCTCTCTACTTTCTCTCTCTAAAATTCTTTCTTCTCATCTTATTTTTCTTATTCAAGTATGAAGTGAAGGTGGTTTCGGGTTACCGACAGTCGACATCCAAAACATATCAACAATCTCTCGCTGATGCCGGTTCTGAGACTAGGCCTCCCATGCTTGAAAGGGGTAGTTATATACCATGGGCAAGTAGATTTAGACGATATATAAATCGAAAGAGAGAAAACCGAAAGTGGCTTAACAAAGCACTTGATGAAGGTCCTTATCAGTTTCAAATGTTCGTTCCTAGTGATTCGACAGTACCGAAACTGCAGACTGCAGAGGATTTACAAGGTGATGCGTTATTGCACTATGATGCTGAAATTGAGGTCATGAATCTGATTCTACTTTCTATTCCAAATGACATTTACAACTCTGTGGATGCTTGCACTTCGGCCAAGGACATGTGGAAAAGAGTTGAACGTCTGATGAGGGGAACTATACAAAACCAAGTTGACAGAGAAACTCGTTTTACGAACGAATTTGATCAGTTTGTTGCTGAACCAGGGGAAGCACTTGTTTCTGTCTACAACCGCTTTGCTCAGTTAATGAATGATTTGGAAAGAAATAACATGCATTTTCCAATTGTCACAATTAACACAAAGTTCCTGAATAGCTTGCAACCGGAATGGTTGAAATATGTCACTCAAGTTCGTCTTGCTAAACGTTTGACAGTGGATACGTTTGATGATCTCTTTGATTACCTTCAGCAATTCGAGAAACTGGTTAATGCATCACGAGCAAAGAAGTTAGAAAAGTCTCATGATCCTTTGGCTCTAGTAGCACACACGGGTTCATCTTCCAGAAACACATCATCTTATTATGTAACACATCCTACGTCTGTGGTTGATTATGACGATGAGTACCAGCAGGATGATGTTCAAACCAATTCTGAAGATCCTTTAGCCTCTGCAATGTTGTTACTTGCTCGAGCCATTACTCAAAATTTCTCTAATCCAACAAATAATCGTCTTCGTACTTCATCCAACACCAGAAACCAAGCAATCATTCAAGGAGATAGGGTGAATATTCAAAGCAGGAACTCTGGTAATACTGGAAGAAATACTAGACGAGCTTATGTTCAAGAGGAAGTTGTTGAGGGATCTAATGCTCAAAATGAGACCAGAAATGTTCAAAGGACTCTTCGAACTTCGTCTTCAGGAAATACTTCAACTGTTCAATGCTACAACTGTAGTGGGAAAGGACATTATGCTAGGAATTGTCCAAAGCCAAGAGTTCGGGATTCGAAATACTTCATGGAACACTGTTGCGGTGCAAAAACGGATGAAGCTGGGAGAATTCTTACGCTAAAACAGTGATTTCTCTTTGCTGATGCTTCAAGGATGGAAGAAATTGAAGAACTCAGTGCAAACATATGCTTAATGGCCAGAATTCAACCAGCCAATAATACTTCTGATGCTGGGCCAAGCTATGATTCTGCATTTATAAGTGAGGTACAATCTTCATCCATCAATGAGAATAAAGAACAAATGTATCCAACTCATACTAAAATTATTAACAGTACCATTGGTGATGATCAAATTGATAGCAATATTATATTTGACGAACCCAATGGAAATGTTAATAGTGGCAGTGTTGAAAAAGATACACATGTTCCTGATCCAATATGGTTATAGAGCACACTTGCTAGAAATGGCATATAAGGAAGTTGCGAAACAACCAATATTTGCTAAAAAAAGTCCAACAACAAACACGACTTAGATAGTTAGCTTTGAGTTTGTATAAGGGAAAGGGTTTGAGTGTTTTGGAAAACTATCACCGGGGATAACAATTATCTCAACGAATTTCTTGAGGCTGATCGAAAAGCAAAACATTTTAATCAACAAGCTCAGTCTCAATTTGTTCGTGATCGAGATATCATTCGAGATCTAGAAAAACAACGAGATAAATTAGATTTAGCTGTCAATGATTACAAACGGAAAAATGAGGAACTTCAAAAGACTCATTTAATTTTAAAAAGACAAATGAGTGAAAATGAGGATCGTTATCATGACACTATTCTAGATCTCGAGGCCAAACTTAAAAAGAATGTTGATCTAATATTGAAACTTGGCAATTCCTTACAAGGAATGTTTATGCTTGGACCAAAGCCATTGTTCTGTTATGATCCACATTTAAAAACATGGTTTGGGTACCCGAAATCTTATACGTCAGCAAGCAATTTTCAATTGTTCAAAAATTTATATCTTGCCTCTAGTCTTGAGTAGTTCCAGAATCCTTTGAATGTTAGAGATACTGAGGACACTCTTGATGATGCTTCCAAAAGTCAACAAAAAATGAAAGAAAAAATGAATGATCCAATTGCTGTTGCGAACAAACAGAATTGTTGGACAATTGATTACAAACAAATAAATGCTCTTTATAAAGACTTTGTTCCTCAAAAAGAGCTTTCTGCTGAGCAAAAATATTTTCCATCTTCTTTTATTCCTTCTGACAAGACTCCAAATGCAACTTCTTCTATCCCGGCATCAATGCCGAGTGAGTCACCTTTGATCATACAATTGGATAAAATAAAAAATTGTTTTCAAACGTTGTCTGAGTTAATTCAAAAGAATTGTAAAAGAGCAAGCATTTTTTACACATCTCCTGAAGAAATACAACTAAATGATTTTTGTCAAGATCAAGTCAAACCGATTGTTAACGAGTTGTAGTTCTATTTTGCATTCTTTAGAAAACTATTTCAAAGGGATATAAAAGAAATGAACGATGTTTTTGAGTCTACAGAAAGTGAACTTTATGAAATAAAGAAGCAAAATGATTTTTTTAAAGATCAACTTTTGGAAGCATCCCTAAATCATGAATGCGAAGATAATTCCCTACATGCTGAAATTGAACAAGTTAAAAAGAATTCCATTGAGATCCAAGAGGGTTTGCAAGCAAAGATAAAAATTCTTGAAAAAGATGTTCAAAGATGTCAAAAGCAAAGTGTTGATTTTGAATTAAAGTTACAACATGAAAAAGAAAAACATAAATGGGAGTCAACTTTGAAAAATAAAAACACAAATCCTCTTGATTACTCTTGGATTTCAAAGATAGAGAAACTTGAGAATGAGAACGTGTCTTTGGATTTTAAAGTGCAATCTTTGATAAAAGAACGTGACAATGTAAAATTAGAATATCAAAAACTTTTCGATTCAATCAAAAAGACACGGTCCCAAACTCAAAAGGAAATAGATGAATTAATTACTCATGTCTCTGAGAAAACATATGCATATGGTGCTATTCGTGCTGAGAATCAGAATCTTTTGTGTTAAAAGTACCATATCCTGAGGTTAAAAACTCCACGACCACCCCCCCTTAGGAAAATGGCATGAACCACGGTTATCCCTAAGTCCCCGTCAACACACTAAGCTCATGCCAAGACAAATGTTTCTCAAAAAATTACTTTGTGTCACACGATAAAATAAAAAGGTTTTTCAAAACAGAAAACAGTTGTTACAAAAAATAAAGAATAAAGTGTGTGTTTTCTGTCGTTTCAATATCCATCGTCACTTTACAGGTCGTTACCTGACAAACAAAGAGGGGCAAATTCAAACAAAAATGTCATAGCACCTGGAATGTACAAAGTTGTCACAACACAAGAATCACAAACAAACGAGGCTAAGAGTGGTTTATCTTATACAGGAATGAATGTTGCATCTAGTGTTAGAAGACCAATGAATAAAGATTCACATGTCAAGAACAGTGTCTTAGCTAACTCTAAGAATTCAGCAAAGAAAGTAGCAGTTTATGTTAGGAAAAATAAGCAAACAGATGATACATCTGCAAATGTTATCTCAAACAATAGAAATGTATTAATGTTAATGTTGCAAACGCTTCTAAAGCAAAAACTCTGTTATGTGTTTCTTGTATGCAAAATGTGCTTATTCCATGTCATGATAAATGTCTTGCAAATTATAAATTGAATGTGCATTCGAATGTTCGTAGAGCCTTCACCACTAATTCTAGAACACCAAAATCTTCAGACACTACTTATGTAGTTCTTAAGACTAGGTTTTCTGAAAAGTTGGCACAATCTAAGTCTTTAGATACTACTTCTGTAGTCTCCAAACCTAAGATTGATGTAGGAAGTATCTCAAAAGTTAAACATAAGGTCTCTAGTGCTTCTAAGACAAAGAAAAGAAATTTGCGAGAAAACTCTTTAAGCATATACATGAAGAACAAAATTCGAACAAGTCGCATATGGCAAAAATGGTTTGAATCACAACCAAATGTTGTTTGGTCTCCCGTTAACACGACTCTGAATGTTCATAATAGACGTTCAACTGTGAAACCATCGGGTTCTGTTAAGAAATGGGTAGTCAAATTGCCCACTTGTCCATGTGTTGTTTCTTCTTGTGTTGCAGGTAGTTCAGATCGTTCTGTGGATTGTTGACAGTGGTTGTTCAAAGCATATGACGGGTGATCGATCACTGCTGAGAAATTTCATTGAGAAATTCATGGGCACCGTTCGCTTTGGAAATGATAATTTTGCAGCAATCACAGGCTATGGCGATTATATACAGGGCAATATCACTATTTGTCATGTATATTATGTTGAAGGTCTTGGACATAATCTCTTTAGCGTTGGGCAATTTTGTGATGGTGATTTAGAAGTGGCTTTTCGTTCCAAGACATGTTACGTGCGAAATCTAGAAGGAGATGATTTGCTCACAGGAGGACGCGAATCTAATTTGTATACTATCTCCATTTTTGACATGGCTGCTTCCTCTCCTGTTTGTCTGATGTCCAAAGCAACTTCGACAAAGTCATGGTTATGGCACTGTCGACTCTCACATCTTAATTTCGGAACCATAAACGATCTTACCAAAATTGACTTGGTTGATGGTCTTCCAAAGTTCAAATATGGAAAGGATCACCTCTGTTCTGCTTATGAAAGATGAAAAATCAAGAAAGCTTCTCATCCACCCAAATTGGTTCCAAGTGATCACTCTAAATTGGAATTACTTCATATGGATTTATGCGGTCCAATGAGGGTAGCTTCGATCAATGGAAAGAAGTATATTCGTGTGATAGTGGATGATTTTTCTTGATATACATGGGATATACATGGGTTTACTTTCTTCATTTAAAAGACGAAACTCCAGAGATTATAAAGAAATTCATTGCTCAAGCTCAACTGAATTATAAAACCAAAGTTTTCAAGATTCGTACTGACAATGGTACTTAATTCAAAAATGCAACTCTTAAAGCTCATTATAAAAAGTTAGGCATCATGCAACAATTTTCAACTGCTCGTACGCCTCAACAAAATGGAGTGGTTGAAAGACGTAATCGTAATCTTGTTAAGGCTTCTAGAACAATGCTTATCTTTTCTCGATTACCTAAATTTCTTTGGGCTGAAGCGGTGGCTACATCTTATTTTACTCAAAATTGATCAATCATTTATCCACGACATAACAAAACACCTTATGAGTTATTACGCGGACGAAAGTCGAATGTTGAGTATTTTCATGTGTTTGGCTCATTGTGTTATCCAACAAATGACCGAGATGATCTTGGAAAAATGATACCAAAAGCAGACATTGGGGTGTTTATTGGCTATTCGGAAACATCAACAGGTTTTCAAATCTATAACCGACGCACCAAAAAGATTATAGAAACCATTCATGTCAAGTTTGACGAGCTTATAGCAATGGCTTCTGAACACGATTGTTTAGAACCCGTACTCCAACGATTCAACAATAATAATTCATTAGCAGAAACAATGAATACTCCATCAAAAGAAGATTTGGATAATTTGTTCGGTCCAATGTTTGAAGAATATTTTGAGAAGAGGTTGTTAAAATAAGAAACACTAGCTAAACAAGATGATCCGGAGGTCGGAGAGGATTAAACAAATATTTAGCCATATTATTTAGTGAGAGCAAAGGGAAGATGTGTGTTTTCTAGAGAGAGAAAGACACACACTTATGAGATAATGATTTATGAATCCTCACCCCTCCATGGAAGTATGGAGGGGGTATTTATAGTCATAGTGACACCTAACTATTGTAAAATGTCATTATTAGTCCCTACGTGTCACACTATAACTAAATTATTGTAATTCCGGATATGTTACCATATTTTAAGGCTAACAATGTTCCCCCAATATGTGGACATACGGAATTACTTACAATGTTCCTATCATGTACAAATACAACACAAGTAAAGTCTTCCAAATCGCTTCCAAAGCTGAAGATGTCTTTTGAGTTCTACTTGTCTTGAAACTTGTACTCCAGCTTGGATCTTGATAAGTGTAAAATACACATATCCATTTATGCTTAAAATAGCCCAATTAAACCCAAAACAGACCAAAAATAGCAAAAATATGCTTGTATTTGCGTTTTGTATGTGCAGGTACGAATATATCAAAAATCACATGAAAACCGTCAAAAACAAGCAAGCACGGACACGAGAATCAGAAGAGTATAAAAAAAAGCCAAAGAATCAAAGCCGAAGCTAGAAAAATCAAGCCTCAGTCAAATCCAGTCAAAGAAAAGTCAACTCATGGTCAACAGAAGTCAACCACAAGAAGACAAAACCCAAAATGATCTAAATAAGTCCTTTACTTTTCAAAAGTTACAAAAATAGTCCCTGGGCCTCATTGGGCCTGAAAAACCCTAAATGGGCCTCACCCGGATTCATAAGCCCAAAGCCCTAGCCCATTATCTTTTCTATAAACCACAAGGGTCATTCCTGCCATTTACAAAAGTCCTTTTATACTAGGATTGTTATTAGGCAAAGACAAGGACCATTTGTGCAATTATATCAAACTTCCAACGAATTTTAACCCTTTCAGTTAAAATTGGGCGCCAAGAACCCAAGTACTGTTCATCATCTTCTTCCCCTTTTACCATGGTCAAATCAAGGGGCAAATGAAAAGTAAAGGGTACGAAAGACAATTCAGAGTCTCTACATTAGGATGGCAGGGCTAAACTTGTCAAATCATAAGCTCTTAATGAATCTCTCAAGTATGGATCACACGTCAGCAATGGTGAAAGCACAAAGGGGTGTGGGTTTTGCACTAGATCCTCTCACAGAACTAGCACAACATGTCACATCAAAGAATGACATGCTGGCAATCCTCAGGTGTCCACAATGTGATCCAACGGCTCAAGAAAGAGATCAATAATGAATGAAAAATGAAGGGTACGGATTGAAAGCTTGAAAAGAGACTCAAGAGGCTAGAAGGATCCAAGGCAGGCTATAAATAGGCCTCACACTCTTCACAAAGACGAGGTAGCTTTTAGGATAGATTTTAGCTTAATTTCAACTTTTAGCTTAATTTTATTTAATCATTGTAATTCTCTTTCAAGTATTGTAACAAGCTTTTATTAATGAAATACAGTTGATTTAAATCTCTTTTAAGCTCTCTTGTTTTACCAAATAAGCTCTCATTTTCTATTAAATGCTAAGCTAGATCATATAAGCTACTCAATAAGCTCTTTTAGTCTATAATCTAAAATTTGATCTCAATAGGCCTTAATATTACTTAAACCTTAAATCAGCTTAATATCTATACATTATTACCTTTGAAAATGAATTATGGAAAGCTCTAGGAAGTTGGTTGCAATGGAAGACCAAATGGACTTAACTCATAGCTTATTAATAAGCTAGGAGAGCTTGTAGCTGCTCTTAATTGAGTCCTCTTGTTTAGCTAGAGGATCAAGTAAGTTCTCTTTAAATTCCTTAAGTTTTAAAGCTTTTAGTAATAGTATTATTGCTTTCTATATAAGATTTGCCTACTTGCTTGTTCATTTGCTTATTCTATTTGCTTATTTGTTTCTTATCTAGCTTATTAAGTGAATTTAGTCATTTGTCTTTAGATTATAGAATTTAGATTGTTATTCACTTCTGTCATAAAAGCTTAAAAAACCAAAAATATTAGTTAATAGTTATAGATCTTAGGATTTTGGCTTAATCAATTCTAGCTTAATCAGTTGTTAAATTGTGTTTAATCCAGTTGTTATAAGCTCCTAGTTATCTGGTTTTGTAGTTTTAATAAGTAGATTTCAATTTGATAAGTTTTCTCAAATCTGTCTGCCAGTAAAGGAGTGTTTGGTTTAAGTACTTTTGACCTCAAAAAGTCAAATTAGGGAATGCAATTTGCTTTAGTAATTTGAGTTTTCATTTAAAATCAGTAGTTTAAGAGTTTTTAAAGGTTAGTTTGCTAATTTTCAAAAGTTATGGCTTATTATCTTTGTTTTTACACCAGGGCATTTTGTATACTTTACTATTTGCTTGTGAATTTTGAATTAAGCCTTCCAAGGCTTAACCCTTGCTCGTTTTAAGTTTGAACACTCAAAGAGAGTGTGTTTAAGTGCAGCTAAGCCACAAGGTCACCTACACTAGTTGCTTTTGCATTTTGCAAAGTGCATCAGTAGGAACTTATCAGTTCTTGCTATCACTTTTGTTTCAACTTTAGGGTAGCTAGCTTAGGTCTTAGGTTCTTAAATTCAAGTAGGTTATATTATAGGCAATGGCTTAATATAGAATAGGATTTTATTTTTGATATTCTCTGCTAGAATCCTATGTATATCAGCTTAAAAGTTTCTAAAAGGCAAAAAAACCAAAAATAGTAGGAATAGGATTAGTTTCTTAATTTTGAATTTTCAAAAGTTGTAGTATCTGATTTTCTTTCTTAATTTCATTTCTTATTAGTTGATTGATAAGTAGGCAAAGATTTAGCTTCTGATTCAGCTTTTTGAGCTTATTTTCTTAAGCTGAATTTGAGCTTTTCTTGCTTAAGTCTGAGTTTACCTCTTTGCCCTTAAGTTTTAGATAAGCTTCAGTTTAATTTAGACAATTTTCTTTTCACAATTAGAATAAGCACATCATAAGCTCTCCAAATCATCTTTCCTTTTTAAAATTTAGCTTAAATTGAGTTTTTTATAAGTTAAAAAGCAAAACCAAAGGTTAAACCCTTGTTTCTGTAAACAGCTTATTGATAAGATGTTTATGAGCTTATCTTTGGAGTTTCAGCACCTATGCTTTTATTAAAGTTATTCCCACCAGCTTATTCTACAACTTTTCTCTTTTGAGTTTTTCCTAAACAGCACTTTTGAATTTCAACTTATTATTAAGCCTAGAGTAGGACTTAGTTTGTTGTCGGGGTGGGTATTCAGGGACCATTTATGTAATTTTCTAATTTCTTTGTTAACTAGGTTAGCCCTTTGTCTGTTAAGAGTTTTACTCTGTTAGTCCTTTAGGTCTTTGCATAGTTAGTCCTTAGGTTAGTTAATTAATTAGTTTTATTTAGTTTTAATTAATAATTAGGGTTAGATTTTAATAAGTTTAATTAAAGTTTTATAAAAAGTAAAAAATTAGGGCTTTTAATTTTTATAAATTTCTGCATATTTTCTTTATTTAGTGTAATTTTCATAAATATTTTTAGGATTTTATTTTTAATAGTTTTATTATTTTTATAGTTTTTAATTAGTTTAAATTTTAGAAAAATCATATCTAAAAATCTAAAAAGCCAAAAATAGTAATTCTTTTTCTAAAAATTTACTTTTACTTATTTTATTTAGGAAAAATATAATTTCAATTATTTTTATATTTTTTATTTTTTCTAGGATTTAATTAGTTTTAAATAGTTTTTAATTCTTAAAAAATTCAAAAATAATCTAGAAAAATTATTTTTCTGTTTCTTAAAATTTTATTTTATCATAATTTAGGTTTAGAAACTTAATTTGCAATTTTAGGGTTTAAATTTAGTAGGTTTGCTTTATTGTCACGTTTTATTTGTTTCCCGCATTTGTTTAATTTTTTAATTACCCTTTAATTTTCCATTTTAATTGTTTTTTTTATTTAGTAGAAATAGATTATCACAAATATCTTTGCTCAATTCAAATCAGAATAGGAACTTAAACGAGGTTTCAATTGCATTAGTCGTTGGGGAAACGACTCGGGTGATCATTCTTACCTGGTTAAATATACGTATTATATATTATACTATATATATTTTTGAGAGTGAATTTTCCTTAGGGAATTTTCTTAATTGCTCTGTGGAATATTATTTTATAGTATATTTTATAGTGTATCTAAACTTCTATCAAGTTTTTGGCGCCGCTGCCCGGGACAAGTGTTTAAGATTCCTTTCGTTTTAAGTTTATTAGTTTTAAGTGTATTCCTTCACCCCTGCAAAGTTTCATTCTTGTTTTATAATTCAAAAATCCAAAAAAAATCATAAAATATAAAAAGTAAAAAAATATTTTCCTTTTCTTTTTAGTATAAGTAAAAGATAAAAAAAATCAAAAAATAAAAAAAAAAATCTTTCTTTTAATTAAGAATAAAAGTCACCAATTGGTAAAAATACCAAAATATAATACTCTCAACGGAGGTATTATCATTTCAATTTCCGGTGAACTTGTTGGTTCCCAAATCGAACTAAAAATTTAACACTTGCCATTTGTGTCTCTACGAAGTACGGCTCACCTTGAAAAGCAATTTTTAAGAGCTACCGGTAAGTATAGATTTATTTGGGTTTAAAGTCTCTTCCGTGTAACCGTAAAATTCAATATGAAAAAATATATATGAGAAAAAAATTAGTGTCAAGTTTTGCTTTTTGAATTTAGTTTTTCCTTTTTATGTGCGCACCTCGTTCGCAATCTCGAAGACAGTCGACAACAACAACCTCTTCCGGGTTTTTGTTGAAAATTGATTTAAATGAACCAATTGTCGATCAGAAACATTGTTGCAATGGCCGACAATCGTACCATGGCCCAAATGTTACAAGCACCCATCGAGGGGTACGAAGATGCAATAGTTGTTCCACCAATTAATGCTAATAATTTTGAGCTTAAACAACCTTTGATCAATCTTGTGCAAAGTAAGTAATTTTTACGGGTATACAAGATGCCTCACAAACACCATTCGATTTTTTCAACAAGGTCACTTCAACTTTAGACTCCCCGACGTTCCGAAAACTTCGATAGAATCTTTTGCTTTTTCCTTTTTTCTCTAGACGTGAAGCTCAAGATTGGTTAGATCAAAGAACCTCCAAAGATCATTCTCAAATGGGATGACCTTGTTTCAAAATTCATAAACCAAATCTTCCACCGTCGAAAACAACTTATCTCCCGAAACAAATCACCAATTTTTTTCCAAGACCAAACGAAACCTCATGAAGCATGGGAACGTTTTTAAAAAAGGACTCCTTCGTCAATGTCCTCAGCCATGGCTTCACGGAACTACCAACTCGATACTTTTAACAATTCACTGAATTCCAACGATCAGAAGCCTTAGATTCCGCCGCGGGTGCAATTATTTAACTAAGAGTGCCGTCGTGATGGGTTAGCCAGTAATCCGAAAGTAAATCAAAATGTGCGTTACTCACAAGTCGTCCCAAATGGAATCAAGAGCAATTTACGAATGCTCCATCTTCTAACTTCTCACCTTCGATAATTCTTTCGAGATTCACACACATGGCCGCCTTATTTGACTACAAAAATGAATACGATATGATCCGTTTAGAGAAAGCGATTAGGTGAAAAGAATGCTACAACTCCAGCTAGCGTCAAACAGTCGAGGAAGTTTGTGTCACCAATGTGGTTCAAACCAGACTTCAACTATGTCCATTAACAAGGAACGATTTCCCGTTTTTCAAATAAAATTCAACCAATTTCAACAACCGCATAGCCGTGGTAATTATTTCTCTCCAAAGAACCAACCATACAATTTGCCAACCAAATTGAGACCACCGGGTTTCAAATCAACCAAATGTTACAAAGCAACCAAGAAACCAAAACCGATATCAAGAGAAACATTTCAAATTCGAATCAAAACCGTAGAGGAAATTTTAAATCAGAACCGACAAAAATAACCAAAATACAAGTTTACCCAAGCACCACCATCACCAACCACCAACAAATCAACCTTTGTTTAAATCAAGCTTTTATCTCCCGTTTCACAAGTTCAAGGAGGACCTTTTGCCTTGGTCAAGGGCATTCGGTTAGGATCTGTATTAGGGTTGCTATATAAGTGTATACTATACCACGAATCAGATAATTTTCAAAATGATTTTCAAAGAGTTTACAATGAATCTCAAAAGAAGCAAGATGATTTTCAGAAAATGATGCTCGGTTTCATGCAAAATTATCATAGCAACCAACCTTCAACTTCAAGTTCTTTACCAAGCAATACCATTCCAAACCCAAGGAACGAAACCAAGGCAATTACAACTCGTAGTGGTGTTTCATACGATGGACCTCCAATTCCACCGCCGGTGGTGGAAAAGGAAAACGGAGCTACCGAGCACTGAAGACATCCAACCTCCTCCATTCGTCCAAGAACAAACCAAAGACAAAGAACCAATCGAAGAATCTTCTTTCGTTGCTAACAAAGCCAAACCTAATTTGCCTTACCCGTCGAGACTCAACAAACAAAAGATTTGTGAAAAAGATGACATTCTTTCTTCAAAGTTTATGGAAATCTTTTGAAACCTTAATTTTGAGATTAGTTTTACGGATGCTCTCATCCATATGCCAAAGTTTGCGTCAATGTTTAAAAAGATGTTAAATGATAAAGACAAGTTGATCGAATTGACCAAAACGCCGTTGAATGAACATTGTAGTGCGGTTGTCCTAAAAAAGCTTCCAGAAAAGCTAGGTGACCCCAGTCGATTTCTCATTCCATGTGATTTTTTGGAGTTCGATAGTTACTTATCCCTTGCCGATTTAGGTGCTAGTATCAATCTCATGCCTTTATCCATTTGGAAAAAGCTTCAACTCCCGGGCTTAACTGAAACAAAAACGGTATTAGAATTAGCCGATTGATTACGCGCGAGCTCACCCCTTAAAGGAGCAGAATCACGCGAGATCAAGAAAACCGGAAGCAGTATAGAGTGTTCCCGGGTCGTTATGT